>PVKU01005578.1:0-120618 GCA_004027475.1 Anoura caudifer | reverse complement strand
AAAAAGGGTTTCTAACACTTGCTCTTCTTCTTCTCCTTCTGGTATCCCTATTATACGGATATTATTACGTTTCATATTGTCTTGCATTTCTCTTAATCCCTCTTCATTCTTTTTGAGCCTCTTTTCCTTTTCTTGCTCTTTCTGGGTGTTTTTTTCTACTTGGTCCTCCAACTCACTAATCCGATCTTCTGCTTCATCAGTTCTGCTTTTCATCCCTTCCACTGTATTCTTCAGTTCAGAAATTGTACTCTTCATTTCCTTTTGGCCCTTGTTGATAGTTTCTATTTCCTTTTTCATGTTGATATAGTTTGCAGTGAGTTCATCATAGCTTCCCTGTAGTTTCTGATAGCTCATTGAGAGCTCGTGGAGCTTCCTGACAACCACTGTTTTGAACTCAAAATCTGACAGTTGAGCTGCCTGTGTTTCATTTAGCATTCTTTCTGGGGCTTCCTCCTTTCCTTTCATTTGGGGATTGTTTCTTTGTCTTCCCATTGTTTTTGAGGTTCTTCCTATTAGCTTTAACTTCTTAAATTGATCTGTTCTGGCTCCCTGGGTTTATGGTGTGAACTGTGGTAGAACACCTGTGAGATTCAGTGGAGCTGTCTGCTTCAGGTATCCTGGTGTTCACAGTTTCCGCTGTCTTATCTGTTGAAATGCCCCCTCCTTGGGATCGTTTCTGGTTTTTTCACAATCCAGGGCTGTTTTTTTGTTGTTGTTTTGTTCTGTTTTGTTTTTGCCTTACTTGTGGGTATTTAAAAAGAGAATAGAGGAAATAATGGAAAGAGAAGAAAGAAGAGAAGAAAGAAAAAGAAAAAAAGAGGAAAGAAGAGAAAAAAGAAAAAGAAAAGAAAGAAAAAAGAGGAAGCAAGAAAAGATAAAATTGGAAAGAAAGGAAGAAGGAATAAGGCAAGAAAGAAGACACACAAAGCAAAGGACGTTGAGGGGTAAAAAAAATAATAATAATAATAAATAAATAAAAAATAAAAATAAAAATAAAAAATAATAGAAAAAATAGAATAAAATTAAAATTTAAAAAGAGAAAGAAGAAAAAAGAGAAAAAAGCAACAAGAAAAAAGAAAAGAAAAAAAATTAAAAAACAACTCTTGCTGTTTTCAATCTTGCTGAGCTGGTGTTTCTGGTCTTGTTGGCTGCAATCGTCTAGGGGTGACAGTATCGCTTTTGTCCCTGTTCAGCGTTCATCTATCTTTGCATTACTGTCCTCAGGGATAGCCCTGGGCCTCTCTGCCCAGGGCCTCAGGTATAAGTTCTGTGGATGTGTGTGCCTATCCCAGTTGCACGCAGGTGCCTAAGATCTCGCAGCCACCTGTGGTCACATACAGGAGCCAATCCTTGCGCAATCATCCCTGATGGATGGTGGGCTCAGGCGCGTGGCTTCCCCTCTGGCACTGGGCACCGGAGGCTGGCGAGCTCAGGCTAGCAGCGGATCAGCCGCCCCTCGGGCGCACACCCGCCGCAATGGCGCGGATGCCGGCGCACTCAGGCTGGCGGCTGAACAGCCATCCCGTGGGCGCGTGCCGGTTCCAATGGCGCTGGGTGCTGGAGGTCCCGCCAGCCCAGGTGTGTGGCTGTCTCAATGTCACCAGGAGCAAATGACCTGTGGGCACCGGCCTCCCGCAAGGCCACGCCTGCAGCTGCCTCTCGGGTGCAGGGGGCCAAAGGCCCCGGGAGCTGAGGTGTGTGGCTGACCCAGTGGCGCTGGCCACCAACAATCAGGTGAGCTCCGGTATGCGGTCCTTCCCCGGGATATGAGTGAGTGTTCACACCCCCAGGTTGTCTGCCACTGAGATCCCAGCTCCTCTCTGTAAGATTTCAAGCAACTGGGTTTATCCCAGTGCCGCTAAAATTTTGTTTGGCTGGGGAGGGAGCAGTTGATCCAGCTCCCTCCCTCTTCTTGTGGCGAGCCTGGCGAGAGCCCGCCCGGGCCTCTGTCCGGCCCTGGTGTCCGCGCTGTCCCTTGGGCTCTTATTGTTCTGAAGCACTCTCCTTACCATCTGGTCCTCCAGTGTCCACTACAATTCCTTGATCTCCTGACTTCAAATATGCTGTGTTTCTGATGGCTGTTTGCTCCGTTCCGATGCAAATCAGCCAAAATATTCTCCTGTGTGTAGGGGGGAGCGAAATATGCTCCTTCCTATTGCGCTGCCATCTTAGATCAACCTCTTGTAATTTCTAAATCAACTTTATCATACTTTTCCTTGGTATAATCATCTAAAAATAATGATAATTTGGTATTTTTTTCAATTATTATACTTATTTCATTCTCTTACCTGAAGAAGAGAGAGATCAATCATAGTTCACCCTTGAACAACACAGAAGTTGGGGATACCTGCCTCCTGCAGTTGAAAATCCACATATAGAGATTGCAAAGTAGGTAGAATCTATACTCAACTGCTCCTGGTCCCAAACTGGATTTACAACTAAATTATAAAACCATTTACTTAAATAACCAACTGAAAGTTAGTTGAACTGACATATTATAACCATGGATTTATAGAAGAAGCCACATAATGACTGGTAAGAAGGGAAGAGATGCAGAAAGGTCTAGTTGTCACCCCAGGTTCAGAGGTTGAGAAGCCAGAGGGATATTGCAGCTGCAAATGCCCTACTATCAGGAGTGTGGGGTCTCAACAGTATGAAGAAATCCCCAATTCAGAGAAACTGAGACAGGAAGAACAGCCTGCATAGCATTTGGTAGTTAAAATCAGTGGGAATTTATCCCCCCTGGGAGAGAAAGTAGTGTCCTAGAGATCCAGACATCAGCTTCCCATGGACAAACACTTCTATTGTTACAGCCCCAGTCCAGGGAGTGCATTGCTCTGTGTGGCCTGCTGGCCAGACGACTCTGCCATGCTCAGTTCTGAGGGAAGGTCTTCTGGCTGCATCCAGCAGTGACTTTTGGAGCC
The DNA here is from genome assembly GCA_004027475.1 of Anoura caudifer. Classification (NCBI taxonomy): domain Eukaryota; kingdom Metazoa; phylum Chordata; class Mammalia; order Chiroptera; family Phyllostomidae; genus Anoura; species Anoura caudifer. Next base: position 117,694 of record PVKU01005578.1, on the reverse strand, counting down.
CTCTTTTGCTGAGGAGGCTTTTTGTAGAGACTCAGTGACTAAATTGTGTGGCTTTGAAAAGGAGGCCATTCTTCCATATCTAGAGCACTCAGTTGGTGCCCCTTCCTGACTTCCCACCCCAATCCCCTTCTGTTGAATAACTTGACTGGCCCAGTTCTGCTGAGTTCAGCGGAGCAAGTAAATCAGAGTGCAACACAGAGCTAAGATTTTTGAAATCTTTCCTTCCAGGAAGTTTTTGTCTGGGAACCAGACGTTCAGGGTCTGGGTTGTGTGGCTATATTCCAGGGGTGGGGCCACCCCTATCTCCCCCTGTGAGCCCAGCCTGACCTAGCCCAGGAAGGAGAAGTACCCACCATCCTCCTGTGGGCTTGCAGATACCACCCCCAACATGAAACTGGATCTACCCTTCCAAGTCTCTGAGACTGCCCCCACAACATCCCAGCACCTCAGTTCCCAGGGCTGGCGGGAAGAGATGCTAAGATCTGGGACATTCAGATGGTGGGCCCATTGGAGACTATCATCTGGTTCCTGGATGAAGTGCTTAGCCCCCTCCTGCAGGCTGAGCCTGTACTAATTCCAATGGGAGTCTCTGGATCTGTCCTCCTCAGCCCAGGACTGCTCCCCAAGAGGGGACCACTGGCCAAATCTGCTGCCTGCCCCTCCTGGGGGAACTAGAGTAGGAGACTGGCAGAGGAGGAATGATTTGGCTCTGGAGTAAGGGCCACTTTCTTCTCACTGTGTGCCTAACAAGCACCATCCTCCTAACTTCGGTTGTTCCATCCTACCTAGCTCGAAAACTGTGCAGGGCCTGTGGGTTGCTGCCAGCCTGAGCCCACTCTACAGTTTTTTTTCAGAAAGCTCTGGAGAAAGACCAGGCAACTTCATTGGGAGATGGAGTAGCTGAAAGCATAGGCAGCAAAATCTCAGATATCTCTCATAGCAATATTTTTGCCAATACATCTTTTCAGGCAAGGGAAACAAACAAACAAACAAACAAACAAAACAAATGGGACTACATCAAACTAAAAAGCTTTTGCCAGCAAAGAAACCATCAATAAAGTGAAAATGGAACCCACTGTATTGGGAGGACGTATTTGCCAATGATAGATTTGATAAAGGGTTAATTTCCAAAATATATGAAGACCTTATGCATCTCAACACCAAAAAACAAAACAAAAAAAAAAAAACCAAAAAACAACCCAATTAAAAAATGGGCAAAGGACTTGAATAAACACTTCTCTGAAGAGAACATACAGATGGCCAATAGACACATGAAAAAATGTTCAACATCACAAATCAGAGAGATGCAAATTAAAACCACAATGAGATATAACCTCACCCCTGTCAGAATGGCTTATCATCAATAAATCAACAAATAACAAGTGCTGGTGAGGATGTGGGAAAAGGGAACCTTCGTACATTGTTTGTGCAAATGCAGACTGGTTCAGCCACTGTGGAAAACAGTATGGAGTTTCCTCGAAAAATTAAAAATGGAAATGTCTTTCAACCCAGCAATCCCACTACTGGGAATATATCCTAAGAAAGCTGAAACACTAATTTGAAAGAATATATGCACCCCTATGTTCATGGCTGTGTTATTTCCAATAGCCAAGATCTGGAAACAGCCCAAGTGCCCATCAATAGATGAGTGGATAAAAAGCTGTGGTACATTTACTCAATGTAATACTATGCAGCTATAAAAAGAAGACATGCTTACCTTTTGCAACAGCATGGATAGCCCTGGAGATTATTATGCTAAGTGAAATAAGCCAGTCAGAGAAAGACAACTACAATATGATCTCACTTACATACATGTGGAATCTAATGAACAAAGTAAACTGACAAAATAGAAACAGAGGCATGGGTACATGCAACAGACTAATAGCTGTCAGAGAGGAAGGGGAAGGGGGAGAGGAAAGAGAAAGAGAAGGGGAAGGGAGACTGGTTGAAGGGATTAACCAAAAAATGTAAATATATAACACATAGACCAGACAACAGTGTGGTGATAGAGGGAAAGAGGGATGGGCTAGGTGAATGTGGACAATAGGAGGGAAAATGGGGACAGAAAGAGGCTATGCCTGGAGGGAGAGGTGGGTGCACAATGCAGAGTGAAGATGGTATTTTATTGAGTTGTATACTTGAAACTTATATGGTTTTGTGAACCAATGTCTCTCCAATGAATTCAGTTAAAAAAAGAAAATTCACGTATAACAACTGACTCTCCCAAAATTTACTGAAAGTCTCTCATCCCTCAGTATCCAATGAGGATTGGTTCCAGGACTCCTGAGGATACTGAAATCCCAGGATCTTCAAGTTCCTTATATAGAGTGGTATAGAACAATGCATAAGGTTGGACCTCCTCATCTGTAGATTCCTGAACAGTATTTTCCATTCCTGGCTGGTTGGATTCCCAGATGCTAAACCTGAAAATACAGAGAGCCAATACTATATTTATTGAAAATAAATCTGCGTATAAGTGAACCCACCCAGTTCAAACCTGAGTTGTTCAACAGTCAACTGTAATTAGAATACTAAGGTTGCTTGGAGAATGTAGAACCTAGATGAACCTTGCAAGAATAGTAGTATTTGGACTGGGAAAGAGGGAAGGATGACTGAAATACAGGATCTGGTGCAACCCCCCTTTTTTATTACAAAATCTTTTATTACAAAATCATAAGCACATAATTCTGTAACATCATAACATCACACTCAGGCATACCATATGACATTTTCAATGAAATGTTCAAATTAAAACTATAAATTATTGCACCCATATTATTACCCTACACACCACACTCAAGCAGGTGTTACTTCTGCTGGACCCTGTACATTAAACTGTGCTGTCCTACTTTCCATTAATGGAAGTTAATTGATAGAACCAGTTGATGGCTCCTTATATTAGATCATAGAAAAATTCACATACTAATGATTTGGAATGTACTCATAGTAAGGCCTGAAGATAGGGACTTGATAATTGGGACAACTTTGTCAGAGCACCATAACATAGTGTGGGAAGTGAAGACAAATCTGATTCTTAATACAGTACAGAAATTCCTACTGGTAATGGACAAGAAAGATTCAGGAATGAATGACTCATTGGAATTGCTGTAATGTAATAAAAATTTGCCATCTTCACCTGGCTATAACTCCTGTGACGAGCACATGGAGCTTGATGATCTTCCTGAACTTCAGGCTGTTCAAAGTGATACTATCCAATCTGCCATATACCAGCTAAGGTCAGATGTTTCCCATCAAAAATACCCAAGGCCATCTTGGAACTAAAGTACTTCAAACATAGTAGAAAGGAGTTAGCATAAAAATGAGGTGGATTGGCTAACGGAATCAGCAAGTATCACCACCAGTCCACAAAGTCTACTTACGCAGTGCTCATTTTACAACAGATTATCTCCTGCAGACATCATAACTACTAGCAAAAGTTAACATTTCTATGCACGCCCTCCACCAGTGCCCCCTTCTTCTAAGAGTGAGCCAGTTTTCCCTCAGCACTAGAAGGAGGAAACACCAATGAGACAAGAAAAGGCAAATAGTCAGAACTGGGCACTTTCTCCATGTCCTCCCTCCTATATGATAATAATTTGGGATGGTGCAATTCATGGCCTTCAGCTGCTTGGCACTATTTTTTTTAAAGGCATATGATTGTGCTTTCATAAGGGAAGCAATAAGGAATGGCAGTTGAAGATTTTGATAGAGCTGAAGGCTGTGATAATGAGAAAGATCTCCAAATGGGGACTCATAAGGCTATGGTTCTGATGCTCTAAAGTGGCTATGACATGAAGAAACTGTATCATTTGGTGAGTCTATACTGAAGTTGACTTTTGATCCTAATACAGTAGAAGATGTTTTATCAGCTGTAATGTGTAAATTGGACCATTCATCCTGTGTTAAAAATAAAGGTTGGTCATCATTTTATCCAAGCTTGATTGTGGTACAGCATGGCATTCTGTGTTGTAAAATTCCTATTGGTGATGTATGTCTACCTCCTGGACACTCCAATGCCATTAATTTTGATGATTCAGGTGTTTCTGATACATTTAAAAACTACGACTTTACAACTTCTGGTCAAGATGGAGGCATAGGTGGACACATTGTGCCTCCTCTCACAGCCAAAATTAAGAACAACAAAGATTTAGAAACAAGAAAACAACCAGAACTGATAGAAAATTGAACCGTATGGAAGTCCAACAACCATTCATCAAGACTGGTAAAAGGGGCGGAGTCGTGGCAGGAAAAAGTAAAGGTGTGGACTGGGCATGCAGGCAGCAGCGGCTGGCAGATCCCAGGCACACAGGCGGCAGCTAGCAGACCCTGGGCACAGGGTGGCAACTGTGCAGATCCAGCGAGGCTGCGCAAGATGGCTGGCTGACCAAGTGGTCCCACATTCACGTGCAGATAATCTGGGTGAAGGGGAAGCAGTGGAAGGGACTGGAATCCAAGAGATAGTGGAGCAAGTGCCATTGTTCCCTTTCAGACCCCGCCCCCACATACAGCGTTACTACCCAGCGACTGGGCTGCCCTGCCCTGGGGAACACCTAAGGCTCCACCTCTCACTACATAACACCTGCGATCAGACCCTCCCCCCCCCAAAAAAAATGGCTCAAGCTGGAGAACAAATCAAAGCCCCAGAACCAATTCATCTAAGTGACGAAGAGATAGCCAACCTATCAGATGCACAGTTCAAAGCCCTGGTGATCAGGATGCTCACAGAATTGGTTGATTTTGCTCACAAATTAGATGAAAAAAAGAAGGCTACAATAAGTGAAATTAAAAAAAAAACACAGGGAACCAATAGAGATGGGAAGAAAACTGGGACTCAAATCAATGGAGTGGACCAGAAGAAAAAAAGAAACAACCAAACAGAAAAGAAGGAAGAAACAAGAATTCAAAAAAATGAGGGGAGGCTTAGGAACCTCTAGGACATCTTTAAACATCCCAACATCCAAGTTATAGGGGTACCAGAAGGGGAAGAGGAAGAGCAACAGGTGGAAAACTTATTTGAACAAATAATAAAGGAGAACTTCCCCAATCTGGCAAAGGAAATAGACTTCCAGGAAGTCCAGGAAGCTCAGAGAGTCCCAAAGAAGTTGGACCCAAGGAGGAACACACCAAGGCACATCATAATTACATTACCCAAGGTTAAAATGAAGGAGAGAATTCTAGAAGCAGCAAGGGATAAGGGGACAGTCACCTACAAAGGAGTTCTCACCAGACTGTCAGCTGATTTCTCAAAAGAGACCTTACAGGCAAGAAGGGGCTGGAAAGAAGTATTCCAAGTCATGAAAGTCAAGGACCTACATGCGAGATGGCTCTATCCAGCAAAGCTGTCCTTTAGAATGGAAGGGCAGATAAAGTGCTTCTCAGATAAAGTCAAGTTAAAGGAATTCATCATCACCAAGCCCTTATTATATGAAATGTTAAAGGGATTTATCTAAGAAAAGGAAGATAAAAAATAGGACAGTAAAAAGACAGCAAACTCACAGATATTAACAACCACAGCTAAAACAAAAGCAAACAGCTAGAACAGGAACAGAAACACAGAAATGGAGATCACATGGAGGGTTAGCAACAGGGGAGTGGGAGGGGGAGAGTGGGGGAAGGTACAAAGAATAAGTAGCATAGACAGTAGGTAGAAAATAGACAAGGGGAGGGCAAGAATAGTGTGGGAAATGTAGAAGCTAAAGAACTTATGACACATGGATATGAACTAAATGGGGGGAATGTGGGTGGGAGGGGTGTGCAGGGTAGAGGGGAATGATGAGGAAAACTGGGACAACTGTAATAGCATAATCAATAAAATATATTTAAAAAATAAAATAAAATAAAATAAAAACTATGACTTTACATCTATGGATTCATCTGCAGTCTATATGCTAGGTAGTGTGGCTCATTAGTATCATGCATTTCTGCCATGTGGAGGATCTGGAGGTCAAGACTTTGCAAGATCTGGATCCAGTAAAAACTATGGCTCACCTGGATCATCACAGCTCTCTTCCAATTCTTTGTATGCTAAAGCTGTCAAAAACCGTAGCTCAGGACTGTGTGTGCCACTTCTCCTAACAAGCCCTAAAGACCAATGAATGCCTTCAAGCTTTTTGGCAAAAAATGCAGAGTTGCGTATACTCAGATGTATTCAGGGAAAGATAACAGAGCTATAATCCTTGGTGACAGGTGGAAGAAAATGAAGAATGAAGAGAGAAGTATGTATAGATTAGAAATAAAGTCTTTGGCTGAAGAACAAAAACCTTTAAATCCTGACTGTTGGAAAAGGAAAAGAACCAATTCAGGCTCACAACAACAGTAAAGCAGGATGCTCACATTAAGTTTGCATTTGCATGAGCATAGGCTATTGATAGAATGACTTAAGATCATGGTCTCACCGTGACCATAGGATTGATAGCATTGAGTGTTAAAATGATTTAATAATAAGAATGAGGATTTGCTTTCTCCATTAGAACTTAAGTAAACTAAAACTATCAACATTGTAAACCAAGTTGCCTTATTTTTCTCCCAAAGTTCACATATGTATGTAAAGTAACATAGGTTTAAAAATTAATATCCTGTGGTGCTAAAGTACAGTAGAGAGGGGAAGTGTGTACATGTTTTATTTATTGTTTTTTATTTTTTTTACTTTTTAAAGTACTTTTTATTGATTATGCTATTACAGTTTTCCCAGGTTTTCCCCCTTTATCCCCCTTCCACCCTGCTCCCCCAACCCTCCAGCATTCCCCCCCACCTAGTTCATGTCCATGGGTTGTACATATAAGTTCTTTGAGTTCTCTGTTTCCTACACCATTTTTATGTCTCCCTATTTTACGCCTACTAATTATGCTTCTTCTTCCCTGTACCTTTTCTCCACTATTCCTCCCTTCTCCCTCCAAACTGAAGTCCCTCCATGTGATATCCATTTCTCTGATTCTGTTCTTGTTCTGGATATTTGCTTAGTTTTTGTTTTCATTATTTTTCTTTTCTTTTAGATTCATTTGTAGATAATTGTGTTTGTTGTCATTTTAGTGTTCATATTTTTTATTTTCTTTTTCTTAGATAAGTCCCTTTAACGTTTCACATAATAATGGCTTCGTGGTGAGGAACTCTTTTAACTTGACCTTATCTGGGAAGCACTTTATCTGCCCTTCCATTCTAAATGAAAGCTTTGTTGGATAGAATATTCTTGGATGTAGGTCCTTGTCTTTCATGACTTCAAATACTTCATTCCCGCCCCTTCTTGCCTGCAAGGTTTCTTTTGAGAAATCAGCTGATATCCTTAGTGGGCACTCCTTAATAGGTAACTCTATCCTTTCCCCTTGCCTTTTTTAGGATTTTCTCTTTGTCTTTAATCTTGGGTAACTTAATGATGATGTGCCTTGGTGTGTTCCTCTTTGGGTCCAACTTCTTTGGGACTCTTTGGGCTTCCTGGATTTCCTGGAAGTCTATTTCCTTCGCCAGATTAGGGAAGTTTTCCTTCATTATTTGTTCAAATAAGTTTTCAATTTCTTGCTGCTGTTCTCCTTCTGGCAGCAAGGAGATAATTGGAAGGTTTCAGGTTGTCTCAGAGATTTCTCAGCCTCTCTTGATTTTTTTGGATTCGTGTTTCTACGTTCTGATCCAGTTGGATGTTTACTTCTTCCTTCTGGTCCAAATCGTTGCTTTGAGTCCTATTTTCCTTCCTGTCACTGTTGGTTCCCTGAATATTTTGCTTTATTTCATTTTGGGTATCTTTCATTTTTTGACCAAGCTCAATCAGTTCTTGTGAGCATTTTGATTACCAGAGCTTTAAATTCTCCATCAGATAGGTCGGCAATGTCCTCATTGCTTCGTTCTGAAGTTTTGCTCTGTTCTTGCATTTGGGCCATATTTGTCTTGGTGCAGCTGCGAGACTAAGGGGCGGGGCCTTAGCTATTCTCCCAGGCAGGGCAACCCTCTTTGCTGTGCTACAGCACTGCCTGTGGGGGAGTGGCCAGAGAGGGAACAGTGCAGCTCATCTGCTCCTCTGTAGCCCACTTTTCAACGAACCCTCTCGTGCGTGACTGGGAGAGACTCCCACCATGGCAACCCCAGCCATGGCCCACAGTCAACTCTGAGTCTCATTTTTCCCTTTAAGTCAGCCCCTGCCAAGCAGCCCACTGAAGTCAGCAGCCAGCCCCCCCCACCGTCCACTGTGTTGCAGCGGTTTTTCTCAGTTGGTCAGCATGGACTGCCACCTTACTGGTCTGGTTGTTCTGGTTGATTTTTTCTTTAATTCCTTAGTTATTGGAGTTCCACGCAATTTGATTTTCTGGCGCTTTTGATTGTTTACTGATTTTAGATTGGTTGTTATCCTCCTGTTGGTTGTGCAAGGAAGTGAAGGGTTTCTACCTACACATCCATCTTGGCTGGATCATGTTTTATTTTTAATTGTACAAAAGGGGAATTAAAAATATGTAACTGCTCTTTATGCATTGTCTACTTACTGCTTATTAATCTGTATCATACATATAACAGAATAAGACAGAGGCTGAAAGTTGACCTTTCTTGGAGTTGACCACATGGTTCAGCTCTGTGCCAAACACAGGAGCTCCTAGTCTGGCCAGTGCCAAGAAGCTACCAGAACATCTGGCAGGTGGTTGGTGTCAGCATCCCAGCATAAGTCACCTGGTGTAGTTACCTAAGCATGCTGAGTTTATGCAGCAGGTGGCAGCACCCACCCATTATTTCCAATGGAGAACTAGCACAGGCCAGGGTCAAGTTAATAGCTTTGGGATACAGTGACTATATTGGTGCTACTAACAGTTGATACCTTTGTATTTTAAAACTTTACGTTCTATATCACCTCAGCATATATCTTAAATATCTTATTTTGCCATCATATTTTTATGGTGTGAGCAGACTTTGCACTTATTGCAGTACAATACTTTCACTTTACTTTTCCTCTGTCTAAAATTAGAGCAAATAGATTAATAATACAGCTGCTTTTGTTCTGAGTTACATTCATGGCTTTCATTTACTTACCAAGTGGTGTTTCTGGTTAGGAATCACAGCTTTACATTGATTTCAGTTCAATACACTTCATGATGTCCCTATATTTTGCACAATATATTATTTCAAATGAAAATTTTAAAATGTCTTAACAAACATCTAAAGATAGTATTATTTTCTCTATTAACATCACAACTATCACCTGAAGACCATCATGGCCAATTCAAAGCCAACAGGAGTCCCCAACTTGGGGTATAGTGAGGGTAGAGAGACTTTATTCACTGCAAACAGCTAAATGGTAAAACAGAGTAGCTGGGGAACAGCCTGGATGTGGACCATCTCTGCTAAAGAACAACTCAGCTGTGACATAGCTCAACTATGAAACATCACAGCTGTGAGACTCATAGCTATGCAGCCAGAGTGAGGCAGCTCTAGTGTTACCAGCTCTTGTATTAAAACTCTGGTGAGACAGAGCAGTCAACATTGGACTTCTGGCCAGAAAAACACAGTCTTTGAGGGAGACTGAAACTGCATTCCACCAACTTCCACAGAAGTGAAGTTGGCTTACATAGAGAAAAGTTCCTGCCTCCAGTCTCTGATTGGTCTGTTCTTATGCAAACAAGGACTGCAAATCCTCACAGTTAGATTGGTCCAAAGACCGCGCTCCTAATTAGTCAGAATGGAACCACTAATTGGTCAGTGAAGATGTAAATGAGGATTAGTTGCACAGCTCCAATTGGATGGGAAAGTCTCAGACCTATTGGTTGAAATATGATTCCAGAAACTCCTTTATAAGGGTTGGCTCAGCTGGTAGGAACACAATGTAGGCATCCAGTTTAGTGGAGGAGGCAAGGAGGTTAGTGCAAGAGAAACATGGCTTAAGTGAGAGGCCTGTTTATCAGTGACAGCTAGGCTCTGTTTATAAATTTGAGCCTCATTACCCATCAGAAGCTCTTCTGAACAGGTGCATGCATTCTCAGGGTCAACACAACCAAATATTTAAAAGCCTAACATAAAGGTGCACTAAGATGTGAAATATGAGTCACATCATTTTAAATAGATTAGTATAAATTTAATATTTCTGAGGGCCCACACAATTCCCAGTGTTCAAGTCCAAGACAGGAATGATAGTACATGAATGAACGCCCCCCCCACCCCCCCCCGCCAAACCCTTCAGCATTCTAGTTATCATGTGAATTAAAGTGGATTTTTTAGAAGTCTTTACGTTCACCAGCTTCCTTCCTTTCTTATATTATACTCTCTAATGATTGTATATATCCTTTAAGTTTTTCTGGGGAATTGTCAACTTATGAAGGTCAGAGCATTTGGCTTTAGGTGTTTCTATACTACCACGTATTCGTTATGCATTGAGATACACATGCAGAAAAGGGACATCTAGTCTCATGCTTAAATCAGCACTATGACATTATCTACCAACCATTACGTAGTGAATTTTCAGTTACAACTGAATGGTTTCCTTTCCACTTCGAGTATTCAAATAAGGAGGCCAGTTAACTCCAAAACTACACCCTGATGTAGCGCTCCCAGTCCATTCCTTCCTGCCTTCCAGGCTTTTATAAATGAGTACATCCTGGCTTTAGGAAAGAAAGGAGTATCTGCTGATGGGTTTGAGCGGCTTTGGGGCTCATTCTTTCCACTACAATGCCCCACCAAGAGCAGAAGACAAAGCCAGGCTCCAGAGACCTCGCTCCCGGGTTGAGCCCGAGAACGTCTTTCCCCGGGTGGCCTGGACGCCTGGCGGGAAGAATCGCTGCGGAGCCGCTTGCACCAAGCATGCTGACATGGGGAAGTGGGGAGGGAGAAACAGGTCAACTCCGGCCCCGGTTCAGTCACAGCCAATCTGGCGGACAGAGAAACGGGACATAGTGACGCGCAAAGGGAGGAGAGCAGCGGGGGAGGGAAAAGACGACTAGCCCCTCAACGGGGCCGCGCGCAGCGGGAGGAGGGGGAGCGGCGAGGCGCGCGAGGCGCGCGCCCGGTGGGGCGGGCCGGACTCCCTGTTCTCACGACCTTGGGCCAAGGCCCGACGCTCGCTCTCCTTTCCGCTTCCGACCCGCGCCGCCTCGGTGGAGCCGGTGTATGTGCGGCAATAACATGTCTGCCCCGCTTCCCGCCATCGTGCCCGCCGCCCGGAAGGCCACCGCTGCGGTGAGTGGCGGCGGCCGGAGCTCGCAGGGGCCCGCTCGGCTGACTGCGGGTCACGGTTCCTCGGGCATGGTAGACTTCGCAGGCAGGTTGGCGACGGGTGGTGAGGACACTCCGCCCTTACGGAGTGGGGTGGAATGGTGGGAATGTCCTGGGAGCCAGCTGCTTGAGGAGAGCGCTGGGTTCGCGGCCGGGGAGGGAGAGTCAGCTCACCACCCCCGACACCCTTCCCAACCTAGAGCCGGAGACTTCTGCATTGCGGAGCGAGTGTGGCCCACGGGAACCGTATTTCCCGGATGCCTAGCCCCAGCTTGGAGTGACCGGTGTTAGTGAAGAGGCGCTCTAACTCGAGGTGGCTCTATAGCATATTCTGTCTTGTTTGTGGATGCGGGAAGTCTTAAGTTCGGAAAAAAAAATGCATACATATATAATTTATTTAGCTTGCAGTCTCCTCATAAATTAAAGAAGTTTGGAGGTTTAGTGTAAGGTCAGAGGTGTTGTTTTTTAGGAAACTCAGGATCTCAAACTTATTCTTACCTCCGGAAGTTCCTTTTTTGTGATGGAAAAATTCTACAGTATAAATGAAACCTTTCATGTTTGACTTGAAAGAGACTTTATCTTAGAATGCGAAAATTTTCACTTAATGCCTAAGTGGGACTTGTTTCTGTGCTGAAACCCCACATTAATTAGTTTGGGAACTACAAGAAGTTAAATATTTTTGCCATTTAAGAGATGTCGGTAGAGATTAACTTGCTGAAGGTAGGGTTCTGTAATTCTGGCATTTACCGTAATTAAAGCTACAGTGTGTAACAATTCCATGTGGGTTTATTTAGGCACTGCTTATTAATTTTTCCTCTTCTTCTCTAGGTGATTTTCCTTCATGGATTGGGAGATACAGGGTACGTAACATTATTATAGCAACAGTAATAAAATGGGGTCATACAACTCTCTCTACCTAAAGTGTAGTCTAAGCGATCAAAGGTTTCATATTTAAAAACAGTAGGATTGTATATTAAAAAGGGATTGCTGGTAGTATTCTTACAGTCTAGTGGTAAGATACAATCTCTTCATTTTTTGAAACCCTCAGAATTTTTTCCTTATCATCTTGAATTTGTCATTTTTCAACTCCTGTTTTTGGAACATTAAAATTGCAAGTTCCTCCTTGAGTTGTTGTGCTGTATTGGATAGCAGAGATGGATGTAATGTTTGAGCTTTCCAGGGGAGTTAAAATTTCAGTGCAGGTTTAGAAGAACTGGTTGATTTTGATAGCAGTGTGCACTCACTATGCAGCATTCTGAATGAGAGCTTAGATGTTGCCTGAAAAAGAAAAAATCAGTTGAAGGGCAAGAGAGGCAACTCAAAGATTTCTGGAGGGTTACCAAGCAAATTTTGTTGTGCTAACTTTAGATAAATGATTTATCTTTCAATCAAGCTTTTTCTATATTGAGAGGTTTTGTTTTTAATTTAAATCAGTGATTTTCCATTTGAAACTTAGGTAAAGTTGTCAAAAATTGTTACAAAATTGTAAACTAGGCAGAAAACTGAAGATAGATAAATTTTGATAAAGTAGCCAAAAAACTTAAATCTTTATAGGGAGGTGGGTTAGAATATTTTTCTTTCTTTTTAGATTAATTTTTAAAGGCGATTCCTGATATTCTTTTATGCTTACTAAGTAGAGGCAACATGACAGTGATACAGAACTGTGTGGTGTTACAGAAAGATATGTAGGATTATTTCCTGGCAGTCAGGTAGTCCTATGAGAATGACAGGTTTCTTTTACTAAACAGAGGTGTAGAAAAGCTCTGTTTTAAAACTAAACCCATCTTGATGCTGAGAACTAGGGAGGAAGCTTGGTACCTTGTAACTTTCCCATTAAAGAGAGCTCCTAGGCCTGAAGAATCAGTTCAAGAGAGAAAACAACAACAACAAAAAAATGAAAACAGTATAGGAAGGTTCTCTGTGGACCCCAGTTTAACCAGATCTCATAGACTGAGGTTAAGAGTGAAAATGAACAACGTAAAATTAAAAATAACCAAGAGCATCCATGACATATTGACTAAGAATTAAATTTATATTAAACTATAAAGGTCTCCAGGCCTGAGAGTACTTTGTAGATAACACTAAAGAAAAACTGATTCTAGTTTGGTTCCATGAACACATGGTGAAATTCAGAGCAAACCAATCTGACAAGTGGCAATTTAATATTTAGATGCTTTTGGAGAACTAAAGTACATTTGTCAGGTTAACTTGGAGGATGTTGGAATTAAGCAATTTTCGTCCCATGCCGGGGCAAAGTTATAATGGTCACCATTAACGAGAAGGTATTTTAAGACCCATAAACGAACCAGGCCACTCCACAGATTATAACAGAATTTATTACAGGGTAATTTACTCACTGGAAGATTGGGTCAGAATGGAGAAGATGACCCAGCAGTCTGCCCAGATTATGCTCTGCTAACTTTTTATATACAGTACTTTTACAGTACAGTATAACCTGGGTACTGGTGACTGATAGGAAAAGGGGACAAAGAATGTATTAGCAGTAGGGGCCATACCTCCTGGTGAGGTTGTGATTTACTCTGTACTAGCAGCAGTTTGATACTTGTCTCAGTTGTCGTGCTATTCTGGCTATTACTAACAAAAACATTTGTGGCCACATTTTAAGGAACACAGATAATCATGAGCTAGAAAGATTCCTTATGCTTGCTGAGGACAGAAAGTGGTCAGAGGTCACGGCATGAAATGTGGGACACAGATGAAATTGGTTTAGTTTACATCTATATCTATACAAGTTTGTTGCTGTAAAAATGGACAGCATTTTTTTTTTTTTTTGTCCTTTTTTGCAGAACATGTGCAGTCTGGAAAGTGAGGTCTTGCAGTCTTTGTCCTTTAGAGTTCTCATGAAAAACATGGTGGCTGAATAAATTGGGAGACTGTATAATTACATATTTTCTCAATGTTAATATGTCTTTTTCCCCACATTTTTATCTTTCTGAGATTGTCACTCACTACATGTGGTAGTAATTGTTTTTTTCATAAAAGCTTTTTTTCAGTGGTGCCTCTTAGAATTTTTAGTTCTGGGAAATATGTCATTCTCCTCTTTAAGATTTACAGCCAATGCACTAGCACGTTTAGAGGTCTGAAAAGATCTGCAGTAAAGAAACACATCTAACCACCAAGTGTTCCTATTGATAACATATATAATAAACTGTGAAACTAAAATTAAAAGAAATGTTTTAGACTATACTATATTGCTTGAGACCACAGTTTTCCTTGCAAAATAAAAATAGCTTTTGTTATGATTATGAAAGTGTTCAAAAGGCAAATATGCTTGAGAAAATAATAGAAAAGTTGCAAGAATAATAGTTTTCAATAATTTTTACCTAGATTCACTAATCTACCAAATGTTACTGTTTGTTGAATACTTTGAGAGTAAATTGCAGATATAATTCTTTATTGCGAAACACTAGCATGTATCTTCTGAGAACAAGGAGAGCCTCTTATATAATCACAGAATAGTTAACCAGATTTAGATAATTTAGCACTTATTTGATATTTAATGTTAGTATTGATTATACTACATATACAAACTTTGTCAGTTGTCCCATTAAAGTCCTTTGTAGTAATTGACATTCCCCAACACAATTCCCCCCTTCCCTGCCCACCTAGCCAACCCATAATCCAATTCTTAGTCACATGTTACATTTAGCTCTTTAGTCTCAATCTGGAACCATTCCTCAAGTCTTTGTCTTCCATAACCCTGACATTATTGCAGAGATCAGGCTAGTCCTCAGTTTAGGTTTGTTTGACATTTCCTCACAATTAGGTTCAGTTTGTGCATTTTTGGTATGAATACCATGTAGGTGATAAGACCTGTTCAGTGCATCACATTAGGGAGCAAGTGATGTTCTTTGTCCCATTAGGGATGCTAACTTGGATGACTTTATAAAGGTGATTATCTTCCAGGTACCTCTACTACATTTATTTTCCCATGGTAGATAAAAAGCAAGTTGTAGGGAGATTCTTTGAGGTGATGCAAATTGTACATCTCAGTAAAGCTATTATATAGAAAAACAAGACAAACTGTTTAGTTTCTACAGTTTTGTGAATTTTTCAGTTTTCTGTATTGATTTCTAACTTTATCCTTTGTGGTCTGAGAAGTCACTTGTATGGTATCTATCTATTAAAATCTATTGGGACTTAATTTGTGGCCTAACTTATGGTCTGTCCTGGAAAATGTCCCATTGTACTTGAGAAAAATATGTACACTGCTGTTGTTGGGTAGAGTGCTCTGTATATGTTTGTTAGACTTAGGTGGTTTATTGCATTAACTCCTCTATTTCATTACTTATCTTGTATCTGGTTGTTCTATCCATTAGTTGAGAGCAGGGTATTGAAGGCTTCAGCTATTAATTGTAGAGCTTTAGGCTTCTTTCTTCAGTTGTTTCAGGTTTTTGCCTCATATTTCGATGGTCTGGGTTATGAGCATAAATTTTATAATTGATATATCTTACTATATTGAACCTTCTATTAATATATATTGTCCTCCTTTATCTCTTAATGTTTTTTTCTGATTTAAAGACTAGGTTGTCTGATATTAGTATAAGCACCTTTTTTAAGCAATAAAGAAACACATGGGATATCTTTTTTCCATCCATTCACTTTTAACTTGTTTGTGCCTTTGGAACTCCAGTGAGTCTCTTGTTCATAGTACATAGTTGAATCAAATATTTTTATCTATTTTGCCAACTAAATGTCCAACTAAAGACTATTTGATAAATTAGAATTCCAGCCATATACATGCAAAAAATTATATTCTATATAGAATAAATATAAATATAGAAGCATAAATATAGAAGCATATTCACTGAAATACTGATTTATTTATCTTGATTGTACTATTAAACATGCTCTTCAATTTCTTTGTTTTACTTTTCCACCTAATTGTAATAAAGGAACAAAATCCACTACAGTGTGTGTGTATGTGTTTGGGTATGATGGGGAAAACATCTTACAGCTGCTTCTCTATAGGTCCTTTCTTAGTCTCCATAGCTGAAAGTAACTCTATCCTCTTCCATATTGTGACAGTTTGTTTAATTTTTTGTAGGCTTAAATTTTCATTTGTATGGTTTATTTATATCTTGTTTCTCTTACCTAGATTATAGGTTCATGGAGGGCATAGTCTGTATCTTAATCTTTGGATCTTTCATGCATGTAGAATAGTTAAATGAATAGTTGTGATTATTTTTTAAAATTCTACTCCTAGTTTTTTTTTTTTTTAAAACATGTGTTTTCTTAAAAGAAAGGCATTTTCCTCAGCTGTTCCATTGGGCTAAGGTATTGGCCAAAGACTATGTGTCTAATTGAGGGAAAATAGTGGTTTATGTTGTTAAAATATAAACTAAAGTAGCTAAAAGTACAACATATCTTAGGGAAAAAAATACAGATGATTAATTCATATTAATAATTATGAGATTCCATTTTGAGCACAAAGTGTGGGCAAGATCACAAATACTTAAGGCTTAATGTGGTATTGCTTCACTATATATTTGGATTGCCTCAATAGTGTCACCTCATAGAGGGCCACAAACTAGTGAGTAAGCCAGACCTTTGAACTGTAGATATCCTAAAGCTCTTGTAGTTTACCACACTGGACTCTAGCTTTTTTATTCTTAGCCAAATGTATGTGTATGTATATATAAGAGCTACAAAAGGGCTTACGTATTCAAAAAGTCAGGTATAAGAACCTTTTGGTGTGGAGAAAGTAGTTGAGGTTTTACTGTTTTAAGAACAATTCTGAAATTAACATACAAAATTTAAATTTTTATTTTATTCTTTCTGTAGTCACAATTATTTGTCTTTACTTCCTAATAAACTTTTAAAGTGGCTTTACTTTATAAAATATAAGGGTGTGAGTTTGACATCCACATTAGCCAGTCACGTTAAGTCAGGCTTTTATTATATATAGTAATGCTTTGGGGAACATAATTGAAGCTATTCTAGTTTGGACTCTTAATAAGATAGAAAATTGCATTTTACAAGTGTTATTTTTAGTGACTATACATTCCCAAAGCTGTAATTAGCAGAAATAATCAAATGAAATTTAGGGTTTATTTAGTTACCCCAGGTTGTTAGCACAGATCCTGAAATAGAAGATACAGTGATGATACACTTAAGAAACTGAAAAAAAAAATGGAGAAAAACAGAAATGGCGTACATAAAATCAGCATTGTCAATGACCACAGATAACACATTTTATGACATGACTATACTGTTAACTTCTTCAGGGGTAGCAGATAGTTTTTATATTTTAAATGCTTCTGGGAGTACTATGTTGAAAAGATCTCTAAGTGTAGCATAGAGTGTGGTAAATGTCTGCTCTGGGCCCAGGATCTGGGACTAGCAACCCATATGCCAGGTATTTATTATTGCTGCATATTGCTTGTTATACACTTGAAAATGAAAGCTAACTATCTGCATATTTTGGAACATTATTTCTAATTCTAACAAATAAATATATTGAATAATATCACCGTAAAGACAATAGTGCATAATAAATTGAAGTGTAAAACAGAAAAAGCTTTGAAAAACTGATGAGTGGTTGTTTTGACACAGGTCTGTAATACATACTTGAGTCAATTAATATAACACATGGGTTACCTGTCCTGCATATTAGATATAAATGGAATGGTACAATTTGTGGTCTTCTGTAATTGGCTTCTTTTATTTAACATATGTATCTTTGAAGAGATGTCTCATCATGTCCTTTACTCATTTATAAGTTAGGTGGTCTTTTTGTTTGTGAATTGTAAGAGTTCTTTATATATTATGGATTCTAGACCCTTATATGATTTGCAATATTTCCCTCTTTCTGTAGGTTGTCTTTTCACTTTCTTCATAGTGTCCTTTGAAGCACAGCAATTTTTAATTTTGATGATTAAATATTTTTCTTTGTTATTTGTGCTTATGGTCACATATTGAAGAAACAATTGCCAAGTGTAAGTTCACAAAGATTTTTGTATATTCTAGGAGTTTTATAATTTTGTCTCTTACATTTAAGTCTTTAAGATATTTTGAGCTAACTTTTTTTTCTTTTAAGATTTTATTTATTTTTAGACAGAGGAGAAGGGAGGGAGAAAGAGAGGGAGAGAAACATCAATGTGTGGTTGCCTCTCACATGCCCCCTACTGGGGACCTGGCCTGCAACCCAGGCATGTGCCCTGACTGGGAATCGAACCAGCGACCCTTTGGTTCACAGGCCAGTGCTCAGTCCACTGAGCCACACCAGCCAGGGCCTGAGTTAATTTTTATGAGTAGTATTAGGTAGTCCAACTTCATTCTGTTGCATATGGATATCTACTTATCTCAGTTACTTTTGTTGAAGTGACTCTTTACCTATTTATTTGTTTGGACATTCTTTTCAGAAATAAGTTGACCATAAATGTAAGTGTTTATTTGTATATTCTCAAATCTGCTCCATTGATTTATAGGTCTTATTTCAGTACCACGGTATTTTTATTACTGTTGCTTTGTAGTAACTTTTGAAATTGGAAATTATGAGTCTTTCAACCTTACTATTAAGATTATTTTGGCTATTTTGAGTCTATTGAGTATCCAAATGAATTTTAGCATTGGCTTGTCTGCAGTCAGCTGAGATTCTGTTAAAAAGATTGTGTTGACTCTCAATTTGGGGAGTACTGGCACCTGAAGAAAATATTAAGTCTTCTAGTCCATGAACAGGATTGTTCATTTATATAGATTTTTTAAAAACATTTTATTTATTTATCTTTAGAGGGGAAAGGAAGGAGAGAGGGAGAGAAACATCAATGTATGGTTGTCTCTCATGCATGCCGGGAACTGTCCTGCAACCCAGGCATGTGCCCTGACTGGCAATCAAACCGCGATCTTTTGGTTCACAGGCCTGTGCTCAATCCACTGAGCTACACCAGACAGGGCTTATATAGATTTTTATTTTGTTTCAATGCATTTTGTAGTTTTTACAGTGAAGTCTTATATATACAAGCAATACACACACGAACTCACATACAAGCACACATATATACATATGTGCACACATTTACAACTCCTAGATTAATGCCTAGCTCACAGTGTTATGTAATTGTTAATATTGTTATTAATTTTTCAATATGTACTTAATACTTTTGGGGAAGGTGCATTAAAAATAGAGAAATAGTTAACAGAAAAGCATTCCACATTTATTTTCAGACTATTTTACACACAAAAAGCTTAAGTTACTTTTATTTTATCCTTTAATACAGGTAACATATAAAAAGTATCAGGTATATTGTGAAGTATAAACAAGCAAGAAACTGTATGTATGTATCGTAAAAAATCTGTATTTATTTTTTAAGTGATATGCATAGAAAACATCAGAAGAAAATATATCAACAAATGAACTGTTTATTTCTGGCTGGAAGGCTTATGATGATTTACAGTTTTTCTCATTCTCTTTTGAACATATATACATGTACATATACCCATAAAAGAATGCTCAGTAAATTTATTTTATTTAAGATTTTATTTATTTTAGAGAGGGGGGAGGGAAACATTGATGTATGAGAGATATATTGATTGGTTGCCTCTTGCACACCCCCAAATGGGGACTTAGCCTGCAACCCAGACCTGTGCCCTGACTGGGAATCGAACCAGTGACCTTTCAATTCGAAGGCTGGCACTCTATCCACTGAGTCACACCAGCCAGGGCTCACTAAATTTATTTTTAATAGTGTAGTAACCATGCAGAGATATCAGACAACTGATTTACTTTACTGTCTGAGCTTTTTTCTTAAATTACAAATTATATTATTGGTCTTGCTTAAATTGTTAGGCACACTGTTGTGAAGTTATAAAGAAATAAAAATATATATATTTTGTAAATTATACAGCCCTGTGGAAATAAGCGAAGGAAAATACATTTCTCTTCAGGAATCATGAGAAATCATCTTTATCCATAGGTAAAGCTTAAACAATAGTCTTTGCGTTGTTTCCAGATTGGTGCTGGTATTTTCATAGCATTGATGGTCCACACTTTTAAGACATTTTAAAGAGTTAACATTTATTCCCACAAACTTTTTAAAAATGCTGTTCTGTAAATAATGTATTGGGAATTAGAACAATATCTAATGGCATTGTTCAAATAATTTCTCTACCAGGCATGGATGGGCAGAAGCCTTTGCAGGTATCAGAAGTTCACATATCAAGTATATCTGTCCGCATGCGTAAGTATTTTTAATCTTTATGCTTGTGATTCAGAGTCTAGGGAGGAATAATTGTAGTAGCTTTACTTTCGTAGAAAAGCATTTGAATATAATTAATTTTTAATTTTTGAATACTTAATTAAAAATAAAGATTAGAGTACACTTGAAACTAATGCAAAATAATATTGAATGTAAGCTGTAATTGAAAAATAAAAATTTTTTAAAGTCAAAAAAATAAAGATTGGTAAATTGTTTACAACTAAAATAGTATTTTGGTTTTATTGAATTTTTTCTTTTCTGTTGAGAAATTTATAATAAGGCTCTCTTGAAGATCAGTTGAACTCACAGCCAGAAAAACTTTTTTAAATATTCAAATACTTTTTTAAGTTTCAAGAATATGCATGAACTACCTCTAAAGGGGATTTACTTGCCAGGTTTGTAAGAAATCTTTACTGTGCTGAAGATACTCCTAATTTTATTGATTAGAGACAATGTGTGATGTACTGTGGAAAGAACACAGACTTTGGAGTTTGATAGATTTAGTTTAGAATTCTGAAAATGTTTGTGTATGTCAAACTAGGACGTTTTGAGCAAGCTCAGAAAATCAATAAGTTAGGCAAGTTTTTAGGTCAAAAGGCTACTGAGAAGCAATAGCCATGGAGAAGACAAATGGGATTAGGTACATGCTAGTAAGTTAGTAATTCATCCTCAGAAGTTGGAGTAGCAGTAAAGGTGATAAATATGAAAGTGGAAATGGAAAGGGGAAGTATACCTGAGATTAGGTAAGGAAACAGTCCTTCTCTTTTTATCCTAAAATAGAAGGTTTATCATCTTACCACTGCAGGCTACAACAGTATACAATAGGGTTGTTATGTCATCTGTTATTCTGACTCATGCAAGAAACTGAATTCTTGATGATACTGGAATTTATCTTATATTGTTACTAGCCCCAGAATTGAATTTGGCTTAAGGCTGTTTCCCAACCTAGGAAAGTTTTATTTCTCAAAGAAATTTTGATAAGATTTTTGTGTCCTATAAGGTATACTTATTTCATGACTCAGGAAAATAGTGGTGAGATGTAGTTACAGTGTATTTTTCTTTCCTTTTGTACCTAGTTACATTCAGGTTAACCAGCAAATTTTTCATCACAAATTTGAATTGGGTGTAATGAACATTAAGGCAAAACTTACTTTTCTCTTATTTAACAGTTTCTTAAACAAGCAGATAAATAGCTAACAACTAGAAAATAAGCAAAAATGTAATCGGAGCCTATAGGAATTGATGCTACAATATCTGCAATAAATTGCTTAGAATCTTAGCCTTAGAGAGTCTCATATATTATACTTTCCAACTGTTTTGGTTACTGGTTTTCCTTCTTATGTTTACTTTGAAAGTGTTAAGTTAGGGTGTTGAGAAAGGAAAATGTTTTTTTGTCAAACTTAGTTCTTTCCAGCTGCTGCTCTGTTTCCAGAACACACTTAGAGGGTGTGGATACTGTGAAACACTTCATATGTTAAAATCATAGCATAGTTTTGCATAAGCCTCAAGTAAGTATCTTTAATTGATGGAATTTTATCAGGTCTTATGCTTTGTTAGATTATTCTTATTTTGCTGTTTTTTTCCCCCCATGTAGGCCAGTTATGCCTGTAACATTAAATATGAACATGGCTATGCCTTCTTGGTAAGTAAGAATTTAATTATCAATAAGAACTTTATTTATACTTAGCTTTCAATCAGAAATGCTGTTGTGTATAACAATTTTTAATTAGCTATTTTTAAGTTGCAAAGTTATATAATTCATTTTCAATTTAACCTTTATTTAATTATTTAAGTTTTTATATTTTAAATTCAGAGTAAACATAAGAATCTGCACCAACAGGTAGAGAAAACAGGAGAGAATGGGTGAATAGAAATACTGCAGAAAATATCTCCTACTGCTTGATAAACCTTTGTTGATTTTAGTAACCAAACATTTGAAGACACCATGTGGCAATCACTCTGATTAAGCCACAGCCTCTTTACTCTTCAGCTCTTTCCCTTTCTGGAAAGCTGGTGAGTTTTTAAGGAAACCATTTCCTTTTGGGCCCCCTTAAGATATTTTTGCACTTCCCATTTGCTCTATAGTCAGGAAGTAGAGTCAGTTCTTCATTCCTCTGAGCCACTTCTAGGCTATTTTTTTTCCTGCTGCTCTTTGAAACTCCTGCTACAGGTTTTTAAAAATTGATGACTTTGACACCTGATTAGTATTTTCCTTTCCACTCTATTTCATGCTACCATTTTCTCTTTTGAGTGACTACATGATCCAGTGCAACATGTGTTCACAACCTCCACTGGCTTGTTACTTCCTTGGCTTTTCTCTTCCACAGTGACATTTTCTTCTCTTACCTTTGGTTATCCACAGTCATTCCTTGTCATCTGGGACTATGCCATCTCTGAAGTCACTTAATTCATACCTGATATTTAGAATAAGTACTCATCCTTTGAGTTTGCTTCACTGTTTCCACACTATTTTTCTTTGACCTCATCAGCACTTTAGTCTGCTGTTCTCTCTCTACTTGTTTTCACTCATCTACCCATCCCTGTACTTCCTCCTTTATCTCTTTTAGATTCCTTGGCAACTTTTGTAAGTTCCTGCCTACTTTGGCCTTTGGTTCTTTCATCTTCCCTCAGTGGCAAAATTCCTGTCCAGAACCAAAATTTCTACCTAATGTCTCTTGAGACCATTATGAAAGCATACTACAATCTGATAGAGAAGTAGAAAAGCCAAAGGAAAGCCTCTCTTGCTTTCTGGTTTCAGATATCTACAATATGTGATGAAAAAGTTTTACAGAGTATATGGATAGAGATCAGTATAAACACCTTGTGCAGTAGGTATGGGATAGGGATAGCACATGCAAGAAGGATGTAATAAAGTTGCTCTATTCCATTAGGTTGACTTAAGATGCAATAGAAGAGGAAGCAAATAGCTGGAATTTATTGCAAACTTCTTAGGAGTATGAGTTGAGATTCCTGCTTGGGTGCAAGATTGGACTAGATAATCTCTTAGGTATTCTTATCCTAAAATTATGTGGCAATGTGACTTTTTAACATTAGAAGCTATATATCTAGTTGGAATGAAAGGAACTTGTAGAATGCCCAATTCATGCATTCTGTTTCACCTCTTAAGACGTTTTGAGTTTCAAGTTCTGGAGGATGTATGGTCAGCCCTTTTTACCAAGAGTAGATATTCTGAGAATCAATTGTTTCTTTTGAGATTGTGCCTTATTTTCCAGGTTTGATATTATTGGGCTTTCACCAGATTCCCAGGAGGATGAACCTGGAATTAAACAGGCAGCAGAAAATGGTAAGTACAGAAAAGTTTTATAAACAAAAGCATTTAAAATATTAGTAAATTGGATAGTTTTATTGATGTTGATGAAATATTACAGTTATCTAAACTGAGGAGGTGGTGCTGTTTCCTTCCTTTTTGATGACTCTCTAACTTGTTTGTCATAATGGCCACGTGAACTCACCGCTCTGTGTTCGGTGAAAGTGAGGTAGAGGAATGGCATTATTAAACTTTAATTGTTGGATACATTATTTTGCTTTGGTTTATATATCAGATGGAGAAAATAACTATTTAATAGTTGTGGCCTGTTATCTTTATTAAGATAGAATTTGTAGTATACTACAGTGATGACAAATTTTGCGACATGCTTTCTTTCTGGATCTGTTGAGATGATTATATGATTTGTCTTTCATTTTGTTAATGTGATTTATCATATTGATTAATTTGTGAATGTTAAATCACCTTGATTCCCTGAAATAAATGCCAATGATCATGGTGTATGATCCTTTTAATGTATTATTTAATTTGGTTTGCTAATATTTTGTTGAGGATTTCTGCATATATGTTCATCAAGGATAATGGACTATAATTTTCTGTTCTTATACTGTCCTCATCAGGCTTTGCTATCAGGATAATGCTGATAGGATTAAGGATGACAATAATGATATAATGATGTAATGATATATAATGAAAATTATATTAATGGTTAGTTTTAGTGTAGTAATATTAAACAAACTAGGATCAAGGGTGTCAAACTCATTTTCATCAGGGGCCACATCAGCCTCACGGTTGCCTTCAAAGGGCCGAATGTAATTTCAGCTCCTTAACAGTTAAGGAGTAGTTACATTTATACAATCCTAAAATTATTTTGGCCCTTTGATGGCAACCATGAGGCTGATGCGGTTCCTGGTAAAAATGAGTTTGACACCCCTGAGCTAGGTAATTCTTATAAATCATCTCATTTGGCGCCCTGGCTGGTATAGCTCAGTGGATTGAGCTCGGTCCTGTGAACCATAGGATTGTGGTTCAATTCCCAGTCAGGGCACATGCCTGGGTTGCAGGCCAGTTCCCAGCAGGGGACGCATGAGAGGCAACCACACATTGACATTTCTCTCCCTCTCTCCTTCCCTTCCCCTCTAAAGATAAAATAAATAAAATCTTAAAAAAAATCATCTCATTTGGTACTCCTATGAAATAAGTATGAGTGCTACTTTATGGAATCTCCATAATCTGTTCTCTGGTTAGTATTCCATGCTCCCTTATAAGCATGATAATTTTTTTTATTTTGTTGTATGCAAAGGCATAAAGAACATGGACTTAATTGGGAGAAATCTGGGTTTAGAAAATGCACAAACATCCTTTTACTTTACACATATGTACTGAAATATTTATAAAATGGACAATGTTATGACTGGAATTAACTTCAGAATAATCTGGGTGGTAGCACAGCAGGCATATGAAACAAGCCTGGCTATGAATTGATCATTTCAGAAGTGAGGTAATATATACCCAGGGAGTCATTGCACACTTTTCTTATTTTTGTGTTTGTTTGAAATTTTCCAAAATAGCTTTAAAATGCAAAGCCAGTAGGATCCTTTAAAAAAAAAATCTAAAAAAAAATTTTTTTTACAAGAACTTACTAACTTCAAAACAGGAAAGAAAGTGCATTGGAAATACATTATATATTTAGAATGTCAAACTAAGAACACTGACTTGTAGGGTCATCAAAAAGTGGATCAGAGCTAGAATCCTGTACCTAAGTATTTGTCAAAAAATAATTGATAACAAAAACATGTGTTGGGTATGGTAATAAATTGTGAGACCCTGTGGAAGATAGGAGCTGGGCTTTATGGAGAAGACAGGTGTGCCTGGTGAGTTCCAGAATAAAAAAAGTTCTATCCTAATGATAGAATTAGCCTGTAACATACTTGCAGTTTCTTACCTGTCTGAGGTGATGTATTATTGAAGAGCATTAGACTCACACTTACTGCTGGGAAAGAAAGGGGTCCATATTTGAGGGCTGAGAGACTGCTGCTGAATAAAGAAAAGAGTGCTTAGGGTTAGGTCCTGGAGCACAGCAGTGTCCTTGCCCATAATACAGAAGGGTATAGAAATTAGAACCCATTTCTCCACAATTGACTGCTGCCATTGTAGTTTGTTAACTTTATCTCAGCAGTTGGTGTAATCATGGGGTGTAAAACTTTGTGAAACTGAGGGAAAATACCCCCAACAGCTCCTGACTGGCTAGCAGCTAACATTCACCAAGCCCCAACAGCAGCCTTCCTTCCTCACAGATGGACCGTTTTGTGCCACTTCTGCATCTTTCTGAGGATTTGTGTCTCCCTTAAATAAATTCTTCATACTTCTCAACAGTTTTTTTTTTTTTTATTTCTTAAGTCTTCTCTACTGTTCTGTAGTCCATTCTCCCATGCCATAGGCTGGGTACCTCTAGCTTTTCATACTAATTCTAAGTAAAAACTAAACTGTATACAAAGGCAAAACAATTTTTGATTTGAGCATTTGGATTTTTTTAGTGTTCTAATAAAAGCATATTTTTGGATTTTGACAAAAGAAATGTAAATGTGGGAATTTTAGGCTTAAAAAATGAAAGTCTTGCATATATGTCAAAAATGAAAGAAGATAAATTTATTAAAGCAGTTATTTCTAAAACTCAGGATTGATTATAAAGAAAAGGAAATTTGAGAAGGTATCAAGCCTTATATTGAATGATGTGTGCCAATTTCAATTTTTTTTTAAAGATTTTTGTTTATTTTTAGAGAGAGGGAAAGGGAGGGAGAAAGAGAGAAACATCAATGTGTGGTTGCCTCTTGTGCTCCCCCTACTGGGAACCTGGCCAGAAACCCAGGCATGTGCCCTGACTGGGAATTGAATCAGCAACCCTTGGTTCGCAGGCTGGTACTCAATCTACTGAGCCATGCCAGCCAGGGCATATTTTGCAGAAGGAAAAGAACTCATTTGTTTTTTTTTTTTTTCTCCCATCTCATTTACTGGTTACAGGAAAATATAATACTGTGGTGTTATTTTTAAATAATAGAATGAACTGCTTAAACACAAACCATTTAATCTCCTTCATTAAAATTTTAAATTACAGTTTTAGACACAAATGCCTATGGTTCCTTGAAGAGAAATATAAAATGTATATGAAATGTACAGAATTGACCATAAAGAATATTCATATATTAATAAGAGGAGTAACTGTTGTTTATAAACTGTAACAAGAAATAATTGAAGTGTAAGCATTACCTGCAAAATCTGAGTTTTATAATGAAAATGCATTCTGATTTTGTATTTTAATAGAATGCTTCAAGTTTTTACTTATTTTGGCCTTTAATATATGTTGTGTTTTTCTGTCATTAATTTTTTCTGTTTAAATTCTTTCAGTGGCCTCACTTTTTTTCTTCTCTTTTTTAAAAATTTATTTTAATTGTTGTTCTTGTACAGTTTTCTGTCTTTTACTCCCATCAATGCCCTCATTTTGAAACTATTGGCAATTTAACTTTCATGTTGTTTTTAGTAAAAGCCTTGATAGAACAAGAGGTGAAGAATGGCATTCCTTCAAACAGAATTATTTTGGGAGGATTTTCTCAGGTAAGATAAAATTTGGGTGGTATGGCAATACTGTTTGTACATTTATCTAGAAGTCTGGTTTCAATCCTTTTCTGTGAAGAGTCTTTTTTTTAGAATATGGTATAGAAACTGATATACTACTTAACCTTTTTTTAAAAAGCAATGTAGAGATATTAAGACTATTGAAGTGTCTTTTTTTTAGGATTTTTATTTATTTATTTTTAGAGAGTGAGGCGGGAGGGATAAAGAGTGAGAGGATCATGATTCGTTGCCTCTCACATGTGCCCTGACCATGAACCGAACCAGTGACCTTTTGGTTTGTGGAACAATGCCCAACCCACTGAGACGCACCAGTCAAGGACGATGTACTACTTACCTTTAATGCTGAATTAAGTTCAAATGGTCTAGAAATAATTACTAATTGAGAGATACTTCATACTTTGTTATTTTTCTAGTTTTCTCTCTTCAGCAGTAGCTTTACCTTATAGATCATGCTGTAAAATCAATTTATTGAGTAAATTGTTTGGAAACTGGAATGTTAAAACTGTATAGCCCTTTAAATAAAACTCTAATTTAAGTACAGGTATAAGTCCCATCTAGGAGGAGACTGCTGATAGGAACAGTAAGGTAGAACCCAAGACAGTTTCTTCCCTGTTTTTGTCACAGATTCCCAATGGCTGAGCTCCACAGATTCTCCTGCAGTTCCTGTGGGGTAAGATCAGAGTAGGGACTCCCACAAAGCTACCTGCAGTGCTAGGGGGCACTGATTGTCTCACTTGGGCTCACTTTTCCCATTAGAGGAGCTGGAGGCTCAGGGAAGACCTCTCTGTGGTGCTGGGCTAGCCTCAGGTGAGGCAACATGGTCAAAATATAGCTGCTTCTCTTACCCTCCTAATGCAATCTGTCTTGTTTGTTCTCTGTGGTGCAGGGTGTGTTTAGCCTTACCCCTGTGTTCAAGGATTCTCTCAGTGCTGTCTTGTTCTTGAGTAGTTGTTTAGTTGTTGTTCTTGTGAAGGATAGTAAAGTTAGGAACAACCTATGTTGCCATCTTGGTGATGTCACTCTATCTTCTTCCCTCTTTTTGTCATTAAAATAGGTTTTAGATATAAATATGTGATGGTTATTTTTGCATCTTTTCTTTTTGTACTTTTTCTTCTACCTTCTATACTTTTTCTACAGGCACAGTTACCTTATGTTCACCTTACATTTTAATTTCAGCTTATCACTTGTTTGCTGTGTCATCTACCCCCAAATTACTGTAGCTTCTAATTTGTAAATTTTCTAAATCAACAATATAATGTTAGACAACCTGAATTAGGGCAGTGTCAGAATCAGGGAATTATTTAGGAGTTAGAATTCAATAGGAAGATAGATTGTTAATACAATATTGTAAAAAGATAAGTTAATAATTTGATATTTGTTGAAATTCACATAATATACATTGCAATACACATTATGACATAAATAGAGATAGAAAAAGGAATGCTTGTTTCAAATAGGAAGTGAACATAGAAGTCTGTACATTTGAGACTTGTTGATCAGTTTACAAAAACCAACTCCTGATACCTTAAGCAACAAAAAGTTATGAGTCTCTGGGATCACATCAAGGAAACCAAAGATGAGAATGAAGGAAAACCTCAGGAAGTAGCTAGGACTTGGAAAGCCATTATGACTTTCTCGCTCCATCATCATCTCTATTTTTCTGTTCACCTGCTTCATTTGCTTCTCCTTCTATAGTTGGCTGCCTCACTTTTTGTAGCCTATAGCATTTCCAGTTCTTGAGTTTACACGTTACAGTTCCAGCCACACGAAGACATAAACTGACAATCGCTGCATCCCAATTTCAGAATCCTGGGAGAAAGAATATGACTATCTCATTGAGAAAGGATTTAACATCTATATGTGGCCCAGTGACCCATGGGCATGGTTACAGTGACATGGCATCTAGATGACTAGTGGGAATGCAGTTCCTAGAATGCATGGTGTTGTGAACTGGGTAGGCAGATACTTTAAAGGTGTCTGCTACATAGTCCTCATTATTTTGAATTACTGGTTTGGAAAATAATACCAGTTTAAGACAAGGGTTGATTTTATACTAGTACTTTCAGAGGAGAAAATAGTAACTCTAAATTCAACTGTTTCTAAGGCAGTTGTAAATGCAGCAGTTAACTCTATTAACAATGTTTTGATTGGGTAGTTGCTGTGTTCTCACAGTGGTCTTCAGTGTCGAGAATCATGTACTTTAGGACACAGTGAGGTATGTGTTTTTACTTGTTTGCCTGATTTAATTTGACATCAGCCACCTACTTTGATTTTTATGGACATTATTAACAACAAGAAATCTCTTAAGTTGCTGTTAGCAAAGGATGTATTCCATTGATTTTCTCTGCTTGTCTTTCCAGGGAGGAGCTTTATCTTTATACACTGCTCTTACCACACAGCAGAAACTGGCAGGTGTCACTGCACTCAGTTGCTGGCTTCCATTGCGGGCTTCATTTCCACAGGTAGTCTGATTGATACATACAATGTTAGATTACTGAGCTAAGAGATAGGAAATAATGTTTGAGAGAGGGTCTTTTTTTTAAAAAATAAACTTTACATGTTTTAGAGCAGTTTTAGGTTTACAGAAAAATTGAGTAGAGTACAGAAAGTTTCCATATACCCACATTCTCCATACATGCACAGCCACTGTTGATCTGCAGCATGGTGGCACATTCATTATAATCAATGAACCTACATTGACACATCATCATCCAAAACCCATAGTTCACATCAGTTGTCCTTTTTAAAAAGAATTTTCTTAGATTTTTGTGATCTATTACTAGTCTTTATGGGTATACTACATTGTCTTCATTGTGGAATGTACAGAATGAAATAATAAGTTCTAGTGTCAGAAATCTTATATTTGAGGTATTTGATACATTTTAAGATGTATATACATATACATATATACACACAAACATACACATACACACACGTACATACATTACAGATTTTTTACACATAGAAACAGTATTTTTGGATGTTCAGTATGCTCATTGCTTGATAGCAGAGTTTGCTATATAAAATACAATTTCTAAATAATCAACAGTATAGAGCAGAATATAATATACATGGGGGATGTAGACTTTATTTTATTTTCAAATTCATCTTTAAGTGTAGGGTTTTCTCTTGTCACTATATAGTTACTCTTTGGTGTCTTGCATATAGTAAGTGCTGTTTATTAACTATTTTATTTAAATCAATCAACAGCTGAGAAAAACATGGTTCAGCTAAAAACATACCTCTCATGCCAGCACAGTGCAGATAGATAAAAAATAGAATCTGCTTCAAAGAACCAATTAATTGGGAAAACATAATATATGACAAGGTAATCATATATCATATAACTGTTTAAATAAAGAGATGTGCAATATAGGGATGGAAGGAATTTTATGTCTGTGGCCAAATATAACCTATAATGTAAGGAATAACATGTTACATGCACATATCTATCTGTAGTTTTAAATGCCTGGCATAGTGCTGTACACATTTGAATAAATAATACTAGTTTTGTTTTGTTTTTCGCAGGGTCCTATCAGTGGTGTCAATAGAGATATTTCTATTCTTCAGTGCCATGGAGATTGTGACCCTTTAGTTCCCCTGATGTTTGGTTCTCTTACTATCGAAAAACTGAAAACATTGGTAAATCCAGCGAATGTAACCTTCAAAACCTATGAAGGCATGATGCACAGTTCATGTCAACAGGTAAGTTTTTAGAAACAGTGATTATAGACATAAATTGCCTCTTTTTCCATGTGATATTTTAAGATGTATGTAATATGTGATATCACATATTATATATCACATATATGTGATATGTGTGTGTTGTCTCCCTCTTATTAAAATTTAGAAAGGATTAAAATTAAAAATTTAATAGGTGAGAGGATATATATCCAAGTAATTATATAGAAAGCAGAATGTGATATGTGTTATATTAAGAGTTTTTAAAAAGTTCTTTGAAAAACTGAGCACAGTAAGATTAATTTTATGTTAGGAAGTACTGAGATCATGATAAAAGAACTAGATTTTGACCACTGAGTGGGATTTGGATAGCAAATATGCTGAGAAAGGACTGTAGGACAGGACATGCAAGCTGTTTGGTTGGGCAATAGGCTTATGAAAAGCTAGATGTCATAGAACAGAGACAGAGAGGAGAGATTATTTGTAGAGAGCTTTTATTTTGTGCTGAGGATGGACTTGTTCTCTAGGCAGCAGAAAACCATTGACTTTTTTTTTTTTTTTTAAAGCAAGGTGTAATCTACACTCTGGAAATGAATGAAGTAGAATCCATTAGGATTAGTGTCTAATTCTATGGAATAGGAAGCATTGGTGAATCCTTAGATTTCTAGCTCAGATGACTATGAGGATGCCATTCATAAAGTATAGGTACAAGGAAGAGTTTTAGGGTAATAGGAAGGAGATACTCATATACTAAATTTAGTGAATATACTAAGATTGATATTCCCCCATAATATCAGGGATATTGGATATTTCCAATATCCCATCCTGAAACTCAAGCTTGTAGTAGAGATTTAGAATAATTTACTCATATTATTGATCAGTGAAGAATTACCATGGGAGAATATAATGAGAAAAAAATCCAAGAGATAGAACTGCTGTAGGGGAGTTAAAAAAAATTTAGGTGTTGAATGAGAGTACAGGAGGAGAGAATTTCTGAGGGGATGGGAATATTAACCCGTAACTCAGAGAATGATTAAGGAGAAATAGGCCAGGAAGAAACTATCCAATAGTAAGGCATCCATGACTTCAGATGTTTAGGGAGATAGAGCCAAACTACAGTGAGTAGTGTGAAGTAGAGAGAGAATGAGGAAGCAGAGGCAACACGTATAAACCTTTTTTTTAAAAAGGTTTTGGTAAAGGGGGAAGAAACTAAGGAGGTGCTTTTTTAATAGGGTGGGAGAAGATAATTGATCGGGTGAAGTCTTAGCAGGATCATATAATTAAGTCCTGAAATGGGGAGTGGTTGCCTTAAAAGAGAAAAACACTTGAATCAAGATAGAAGAGGCTGGAGGACTATGAATGGATTGTTGAGTTATATAAGAGAGTAGTTGAGAGCCCACATCAGATCCTCTTAATCTTTTCAGTAGAGTTGTGGTCACTTAATAAGGATGAAGGAGGACTGGATAGAATTGGAGGCTTAAAAAGGCCTAGAATTTTTAAGAAAAAGCATTGAGTTAGTTTATCTTAATATTGTTTTGCAACTAACTGCTCAACCTGGCTGGGGTGTTATTGAGAATATATTTAAACTGTTATAGTAGTTGTTTGCTTTTGTACTTGTTGGTCTATAGACTTTTTGCAATTGGAGTTACTGAACAGAGCTGGCATAGTCACAACTTTCTAGAAGTTCTTTTAAAATAACCTTTTGTTTTTTTTATTGAAGCTATAAGATGAAGGGAGGGAGGGAGGGGGAGAGAGAGAGAGGTACAAAGGAAAGGAAATGGAAGGAAAAGGGAAAGAGGGAAAGGAACTGTCATGAAATACTGAATCCAGAAAGGGAGGTGGCACTCTGAGCATCTAGGAGGGACTGAAGGTCTAGAGCAGAGGTTTTCCAAGTAGACTTTGTATCAAAAGGACCCCAGAGCTAAATAAGCATACAGAGCCCAAAACTTCAAATTCTGATTCAATACATTGGGAGTCTGGGGTTGAACTTAGGCATCTTTGTTTGTGTGGAGATGTTTTTAAAATAAAAGCTCCTTTCGATTCTTTGTGTGATCACATTGGAGGGCATTAGAGTGAATGATTAGGAGCAGAAAGTGAGAAGAGGTAGAATGGTAAGAGGTGGTGTTACAGGAAGTTTATAGGACTTCAGAGGGCTGTAAAATAGGCTACTTTGTGCTGTGGCTTTTTTTTTCCCTGAATGACTAAATTACAAGGTTGAAGATTCTCTGCATTGCTTATTTGTGGGTCTGTGAGGCCAAGAAATAATAGAGAAGCTAGGAGGGAATGAAATGTGTTTGGGGTAAATGACAACTGTGAGACAAATGTAGGGGTCTTCTAGGAAAGTTTTTTCTGTAATAAATATTTGGTATATTAATTTTCATATCTTTCCAAGCCTATCTTAGGTACATGCTCTCTTTCAGACGGTTGGTTACATTTAAATCC
The DNA here is from genome assembly GCA_004027475.1 of Anoura caudifer. Classification (NCBI taxonomy): domain Eukaryota; kingdom Metazoa; phylum Chordata; class Mammalia; order Chiroptera; family Phyllostomidae; genus Anoura; species Anoura caudifer. The sequence goes on along the minus strand of PVKU01005578.1, from coordinate 84,259 downwards.
TTAATGCAGAGCGCAAAATATTTAATGCTGTGGATTTAGTATTTTATTCTCATGAGAGAATGTTAAAAGCTAGGCTTTTCCATGTATACGTAATTGGCAGTCGTTGTATACTTCATGAGACTTCTCAGTGTACATACTGTCCTTTTTAAACACCTTTCATCTCTCCTCATCCCCACGTATTACTTGTTCAAGTATAGCAAAAATTCAGACCATTTTCATCACAATAGATATTATATGTGAGCCATCATTGAATGTACAAGAATAATAAGAAATGATCTGAAAGTTCTATTGGAGTTCCTTTCTAAGTTACAGCTTTTCATTTCATTGTATTGGTAAAAATGTGGTTTCACTTTATTGTACACATACCACGGATTTAGTTAGTGGCATTTTAGTGGGGATTTAATTTCTGATTTGTGTAACTGCTTATTAAATCACTTTATTCCAAACAGGAAATGATGGATATCAAGCATTTCATTGATAAACTTCTACCTCCAGTTGATTGACATCACTAACGGGCCTTGTGTAGAAGTACACAGCAGCATTATTGTAGTAGAGAATAAACCTTTCCCTGTGCCCGATCTTGAAACTTATAAATGTTTGCAGTGTTAAAATGTTTTGCAAATACACACCAGTGACACAGATTAATATCTCCTCATGGGAAATTTATGATCTATTAAGTTTCAATACTTGTATTTGTATATGATCCAGAATATACTAGCATTAAAATAGGCAAAGCAGCTAGCTCTTCTTTCCAAATGTAATTTGGCAAAATAATAAAATACTGCAACCAGGTTTTCTATTACATCATTTGAAAATTATTAGTATGCTAATGAAAACTTGTTCAGGTATAAATGAGTGGTTAAAATATAAACTACTTATGAATGTTATACTTAGTCTATGAACTTATTCCCAAAATTCCTAGTCACCATGCAGTATCTGTACTTTTTATATATGTATTTAGATTAACTTGATGATTATAATACACAAAAAGAACGAAGCATAATTACATTATTCCTAATAATAGGGATATTACTACTAAGTGTCAATAAAGAGTATTATTGCTCTCTTCAATTAATGGCCCTTTTATTTTGGGGACCAGGCTTTTCTTTCCCTGTTACAATTTCTTAATATTCTATTTTCCTCTCTGGAAAAGAAATGCATTTTCTTTTTATCCTTCAAAGTAGACCAAATATTGCGTGTTTTCCATAAACATCTGCAGTCAACACATGCTGTGTTGATAATTGAACATTGACTCAGACATGGTGGTATTTAAAATGTATTTATACTTATATAAAGAAACCAAACATCACTTCAGACTTCCTACATTACTTTTTTTTGAACTGTACCTTAGTCCAAAGTTAGACCTATATAGTTATTAGAATCTTCAAGCCAGGTAGGAATAATTATGTGGTTGTATTTTTCTGTAATTCAAAGAATTACTAGGTCATATTCTGGTATGTTCTGGAATATTTAAGACTGATCTTAAAAACTAATTTCTAAAATGATTTGCTCTAAGATGATTCTCCTTGTAGCATAGAGTTTTAGTTTACATATTTTGTACATATGTTTGAAATCAGCTACTGTAGGAAATGAACAGTCCATTAGAAAAATTTGTTTTACTTTTATCTGCAATGGACTTATTTGAAATTTTCATTTTAGCAGATGATTTTTTAAAAATTAGTTTTTGTGCAAAGATAAAAGTAGTGATTATTTGATTTTAAATAGTTGAATTTTTTAGATTATTGGTAAAAACTATTTGAAAATGAATTTATCAGCTAAAAGGTTAATCAGAAGTCAGTACATATGGGACAGTTACCACACAATTTAACATGCAGCAAAAATATACACTTCATATTTCTTCACTGTTAATTTTTATTCTGTATTCCAACTGACTAAAACAGTGTTAGGAATGCATCTTTCTAAATGGGTGCTAATTGATCATGGAAATAATTTAGCAATGGATTATATAGAATGTTAATAATGAAGCCATATGTTTATGTCCGAATTTAAAATTTTTAAACATCATTCATTAAGTCATTTGATTTACCTTGATGAGTATAAACTTGTTTCAGTTGTACAAATCAGCAAGATATGATTTTTGGCAAGAGATATTCGGTTGAAGTGTGCTGTAATGTGGGAAAATGTACATCCTTTCCACAGTTTCTATCAATGTGAAATAAAATGTAATTCTGACTTCTGTGACTACTTTTTTAAATATTATTTTTAACATTTGGGTTTGCCTCAGAATGACTGTCTGTAATAAAAAAAAGGAAAATGACAATGTGATCACAGGAATATACATTCAAAGAGAGAAATGGAATGGATCTAGGCATGAGAAAAGCTTCCCTTTCTATGCAATTTTATTAAGCTAAAAAAATTCTTAATTTATTTTTTAGTGTGCCTAACCTATTTAAGAAGTTTTATTTGGTGTTTCCTTTTGTCTCTTCCTTTTGTATAGTATTCATGCACTTTTAAAATTAGTGTCATAAATCAGTTATGTAAGTACTTTTTTCTCCTTTAAAAACATTTTCAGTTACAATTGACATTCAATATTATATTAGCTTCCGTAAATTAACATACTAGTTAGACATTGACATAACTTATGAAATGATACCCCCAATAAATCTTGCACCCACCTGACACCATAGTTATTATTACAATATTATTGACTATATTCCCTAAACTGTACTTTACATTGCTGTGACTATTTTGTTTCTTCAAGTTGGTATTTCTTAATCCCTTCACCTTTCTCACACAGCTGCAAAGTCCCCCTCCTCTCTGGAAACCCATGTTCTCTGTATCTGTGAGTTTCTGTTTTGTTTGTTTTTTAGATTCAACATACAGATGAAAGCACTTTTTTTCCCTCCTTTATTTCACTTACCATAATACTGTCTAGGTCCATTCATGCTGTTACAAATAGTATGATTTTATTCTTTTTAAAATTTATTTTAAGATCTTATTTATTTTTAGAGGTGAAAGAAGGGAGAAAGAGGGAAACATCAATTTCTGGTTGCCTCTCGTGTGTGCCTCATACTGGGCACCTGGCCTGCAACCCAGGCATGTGCCCTTACTGGGAATCCAGTTGGGGACCCTTTGGTTCTCAGGTCAGTGTTCAATCCATGGAGCCACACCAGCCAGGGATTTTATTCTTTTTTTATGGCAGAATAATACTCCATTATACATTTGTACTACATCTTTTTTGTGCATTGAACTTTTAAAAAATGTATTAAATCTATTGGGCTGATAATGGTTAATTAAATTATATAGACTTCAAGCATACAATTCATATGCTTGGGGTGTGACTACCATCATAACCTGCCTAGTTAGGATTTATGATCTGTGTCACCCTGTGAGGTAACTTTCCATAGAACCCCTTGTCCACAATTAAGTCGTGGATTTTGACAAATGGTGGTTAAATTTGATCTGGGAATATGTCTGCAAATATCATGAGGTGGTAGTAAAAGCTACATTTGGGATATTAAAAGAGCTCTCCGGTATTAATATATTTCAATTTTGTGCCTCGGCTTTGTTTTGTCAGTCATAATTCTTAAGGATGTCAGCTCCCTCACTGACTTTCAGAAACAGGAGAGATGCCTTATTTCTCTGCTGAAAAAGTGCTAATTATCAATCAACTATACTCAAAGTATTATATCCGACATTCTGAGTCGGGAAACAAACAAGATTGGGTCTCAGTCTTTTAAGGAACTTACAAGCAATTTGAATTTTAAGAAAGAAAAACTTAAAGAGATCAAGTACATGTTATGATGGACTATTTAGGGTAGTAGGTGGGGGTCTGTTTTTCAAGGTAGCCGGTTGCCACAGAGAAAATTCTAGGGTTCCACTGACTTGAAAAACCGCCAACATTTCATTCTCTGAACCCACCTCAGTTCACAGTTCCGTGGGTCCTGCAGTTTCCAAATCTCGGGGTTGTCCCGGGAGACCCGGCGCGGGGTGACGCTCCCTTCCGTGTGAAGGCTAGGCGGGAGGCGAACGCGCGCCAAAAGTCGGCCCAGCATTCTGCGAGCTTTCACAATTGCCTGGCGGGAAATACTACAGCGGGACTCAACTCAGCGCCTCACTGACACCTCCCTAGCTGGCGCCTAAGATCGCCACTTCCCGACGATCCGCTATCGATTGGTAGCGCCTGCGCGGAGCTTGATTGCCACGCCTGCGGGGCGGAGCTGCCTACGTCGTCGCCGGCGCCCGCTTGGTTCGTGAGGAAGGGCCTAGACCGGGCCTCGCCTTCCGCTGTGGTTTCTGCCGGAGTTTCGCCCACTTCCCGCCCAAGCGGGCTGGGCGCGGGGAATACGTACCTGAACTATGGAGGACGAGGTGGTCCGTATTGCCAAGAAAATGGACAAGATGGTGCAGAAGAAGAACGCGGTGAGTGCGGCGGGCAGCGCGGGCCGGGAGGGAGGCCGCGGGCAGGGACGCGGTGGGCCTCCTGGCCCGGCCGACCGTGCTCCCGGCCCGCCCAAGACAGCCCTTCTTGCGTGGGAAACCGGCGTAGACGGCGCCCGCGTCTTGGAGAAGCTTTTCTGAGGGTGGTAGTGCGGGCGCGCGGCCACAAGCGTATGGACCGGTTCTTGGTACTCCGAAGTCCTCGTTCTTAGTACCACGTAATAATTCTCACCGAGGCATTCTCTCTTTTTATTTTAAACTTTCGTGGTAGTAAGTCCGCGCAAATTTAGCCTAAGAATTGAGTAGTATATAAAGCCCTCACTTTTTAAATAGAATTCATTCTCTTTTCAGTGATCGTTGGCTAGCAACTACGAATAAGATTAAGTAAAGTTTCGTGCTGCTTAGACATCAAGCTGATAAATAAGTATAAAAATCCTGGAACATTCACTTGATTATCTCAACTATGTACGTTTGTTTAACGACTAAAAAGGACAAACATGCCCGTGAACTTGGGAGGTTGCTAAATGTCTTTTAAAAAGTGGATCTTGGTAAGTGATCGAATGTGTAAACGAGCTATGACTAAAGCATACATATTAACTGCGGTATGTTGGTAGATGAATTTGAACAAATGTCATCACTGGGCATGGTCTAAGTAGTTTAATACCGGTGGCATTATCTTGTAATTTGTTGTAGATAATGTGTTTATGTGAACCTGTTCTCTCGTGGTTCGTTTGAGATGTCTTCCAGTTTTTGCATTTTGGTTTACCTATGTGTGCCGCTTTAAATCCCTTGCTTTGGAATCGTCTATTTTCAGCTAAACTTACACAGTTGTCTTTATTTGATTTGTTCCTCCATGGTCAGCAGATTTTCAATATTAATGTACCTGAAATAATGTATTCCTATCAATGGAATAGATTCCGTGTCAAACTAGCGTGAAGGAGAATAGGGATGCTCTGATTTGTACAGCACTTTAGAGTTATAGAGCTGATGTGCAGATTTCTTCTGCTGCAACACAGCTGTGGTGTATCCGTTTTACAGAAAAAGAAACTGAGTCAGAGATACTGTGCAGTTTGGATTAAGCCAGAATCCTGGCTTTTTGCTGGACAGCATGCTAGAGGCAGGAAGTAATGTTTAACACTGAATTCTTAAGACTTCATACTCTGTTCCTCTTTTTCTTTAACAGGTGCATCGTCCAGTGTTTAATTTTGTACTCTGTTAATCTGTATTTGCAATTTGGCCTTTTAAAGTATTTCCTGTTTGTTTACTGTTTCAGACGTTACTTTTGCCATTTATTTTTTCCTGTTGATTTCCCTTTCATTCCCCACTGCAAGTGATGAATTCTAGTTATCTGATAGACTGAACATTTATTTCTGTTATTTTGCTTAAACAGGGAAGTTTTTTTCTTTTCCTGGAGATCACTAGACTCCCACAGTAGAAAGTCCCAGGGAAAAAGTCTGTTTTGGGGGTAATTTTTTCTCCACTTCAGGCTATAATGTGTATCCTTTAATCATCTAACTCTTTGTATGTTTTGTTTTGTTTTGTTTGTTTCTGTTCCTTGTAATTGCTGTCTCCTGAAAATGACTAATTCATTAGGGGGCAAGTATGAAGATCATTTTGTATTTTTTTGCAGTTTTCAAGTTACAAATATATTTTCAGATCCTTGGTAAATAGTCTTGGGGAGAATAAGTATAAACCCTGTACATAATCCTCATCTCATTTTTAATAGTTCAAAACTTTACCGGTTTGAAAACTTGCCTCCCCTAAAAGAATGGTAAAATTGACTGGTTCTCTTACATCTTTTCTGCCCTTTCTATTTTACAGAAAGTCAAATAGACAAATGAAATAAAGAGAAAGGGAAATGGTCTGAATGACTGTTCTCCCCCGCCCACCCCTCTCGCCCAAAAAACCCCCAAGTGTTCAGTAATTTAACAGAAATTTTTCTTGGGGTTGTTGAATTATGGTTGGTTGTTTCTCTTTTCTTGTGGTTTCCAGCTTCTCTCTGTGAGCTATTTTTATATTATGAAAAAGTAAATTTTGCTTGAAAGGTAACTTGTCCTTCCAACTGACAGGTTTAAGTGCTGTTACTGGATATTGTTTGAATAAAACCATAGGTTTCACACTTAAGTAAGTAAAAACAACTATCATTTATTGAGCTATTACTCTAAGCCAGGCATTCTACTAAGTACTTATCTTACTTTATTTCATTTATTTATCAGACAGTTTTGCAAGATAAGTATTAACCCTATTTTAAAAATGAGAAAATTAAATATTCAGAAAGTTGAGTAAATTGTCCTAACCCAAATGGCTAAATAGTGGCCAAATGAAGATGTGAATTTAAATCTGTTTTGCTCCAAAGAGAGTACTACTACTCTGTTAAGCTTCAGTGCCTCACTAGAAGACCCTTGCCAGGTACCTGTTTTTGAACCTTGCATAGCGTTAATGAAAGGTTGTTGCCACAATCCAATGCTAACAGGAGTCTCCTGTTTTGGGGTGCTGCGAAGGGAGAAACGATTCCAGTGACACAGTTCAGTTGACACAGTTTGCAAACCCTGGAAATGCAGTCTTCAGTAGAAACTGAAAATGGGCTCCTAGAAGACAGAGGGAAGGCTGTCTTATATAGAGAAAAATCTCACCCCCACCCATTCCTGGTTGATATAGTTTCATGTAAATAAAGACTCAAAATTCCCCCTGTTCTGATTGGAAGGGGAAAGTCTCAGTCCCATTGGTGAAATACAATACCAGGAGCAGCTTCTTCTTTTTTTAAAGATTGTGTTTGTTTGTTTGTTTGTTTGTTTATAGAGAAGGGAAGGTAGGGAGAGAAAGAGAAACATTTATGTGAGAGAGAAACATCCATTGGTTGCCTCTTGCTAGCACTCCCAACCTGGGACCAGACCTGCAACCTGGGCATGTGCCCTGACCAGAAATTGAATCGGCCACCTTTTGCTTTGTGGGATGCTGAGCCACACTGGCCAGGCATCAGGAACTTCATTTATAAGGGTCTGCTCAGGCTTGGCAGGTCAGTCTATGGCTTTTCCCTGAGATGTAGTGAGAATGGGAGGCCTCTGTAAAGAGAGGCAGCTAGATTCTGGTTGTGAATTTGGGCCCAATTAACTAAGAGTCCTTTGTGGCAGGTATATTCTTTTTCAGAGTTGACAGTGGGTACACTTAAGTGAATATAAGACCAGGAAGTAAGAGTATTTACTATTCTGAGGCAGACAGGTTTTCCTAAATACTCAATATCCTGACCTCTTATTTCTTATTACCCAGAATGTTGTCCCACTGGTATATTTGATCTTAAGCAGTATAAGCAGTTTCCTAAGTTGCCCACTTCTGAGACCATGATGAACCACATAAATTATTCAAATGTTCACATGTTAGCTGTTTTTTACTTAGCTTTTTTTTCTTGTCATTATGACTTGATGCCATTAAGCAAGTCTAACTCCTAATATGGGTACAAATTCTGTCTCTCTTGGATTTAGCCATGTGATCTCAGACAGGTTCCTTAATGTCTCTAAAATGTTTTCTTTGGTTGTAAATTGGAGATAATTTAGTAAAGATTAGATAAAATAAAATTTTTTTCTGTGCCTAAGATATGGTAATGGCTAAAAACATGGCTTGTCTTTGTAAGGGATTTATCAAAATAGACTGCAGACGGAGGAGTGAGGTAAGAATTTTCAAGTTCATGGAGAGATTTTGTCTGTTGTGTTGCGGTTGATTTTTTTTTTTTTTTTTTTTTTTAATTTAAGGCTCAGGGCTGAGTGGAATTAAATTGCTGGAAGAGAAATTGGAATTAAATATTAGAATTACCTGAAATGTGTAGATTTCTAAGTTTTATCACACCCAATTTGAAAAATAAAGCTTTGGTTTCCATAGAGGGTTAAAGTGATTAAATATAGAATGACTGCACAGTTTTTTATAAGTTTTATTGAGATATACAATAAAATTCACCCTTTTCAAGTGTACAGTGAAATGGGTTTTAGTCTAGTCATAGATTTGTGCAACTGTCACCACTATCTAGTTTTAGAACATTTTCATCACTCCAGTACCAATAAAGTAACCCATTAAGAAGTCACCATGTCTCCCCCACTCTCCCAACTACAAATCTGCTTTCTATCTCTATAGATACCTATTCTGGACATTTCATATAAATGGGATTATACAGTATGTGGTCTTCTGTGACTGGCTTCCAATTTGCTTGCTGTTTTTTAAGGTTCATTCATGTGAATAGCATATATCAGTACTTTATTTCTTTGTATTGCTGAATAATGACTCCATTGTACCGGTGGATTTACCACATTTTAGGCTCTTTGCATTTTGAGTAGTATGAATAATGCTGCCAAGAATATTCTAATACAGGTTTTTGTATGGACATAAGTTTTCCTTTCTGTTTCGTGTATAACCTAGGAGTAGAATTGTTAGGTGAAATGATAACCATGTTTAACCTTTTGAGAAACTGCTAGACAATTTTCCATAGTTGCTGCACCATTTTACGTTCTCACCAACAGTCTATTAAGGATTCCACTTTCACCACATCTTTTGATTATAACCATTGTAGTGGCTATAAAGTGGTATCTCACTGTAGTTTTGATTTGCATTTCTCTGATCGCCAATGGTGATGAACATTTTTTCATTGTGTGCTGGCCATTTGTATATCTTTGGAGAAATGTTTTTTCAGATCCTTTGCCCATGTTTTAATTGAGTATTTGTATTATTGAATTGTAAGAATTCTTTATGTTCTTAATACTAAACCCTTATCAGAGATGGGTTTTGCATATGTTGTCTCCCATTCTGTGGATTGTCTTTTCACTCTCTTGATAATATCTTTTGAAGTAGAGAAACTTTTAAATTTGAACGCAAATTTATATACACGGTCCAGCAGAAGTAATGGCATTAAGTGTGGTTGGTAAGATACATGAATGTCTCGCTCTAGATGCACAGCAATTTGAACATTTCACCTAAAATGTCATATGGTGTGCGTGAGTGTGATATTGTTATGGTATAGAATTACATGATTATGATTTTCTAACGAAATATTTCTATGTAATAAAGAAGGGGCATTCATTATTTGTGCCTGACACTGTATTTTTCTTTTGTCATTTGTGCTTTTGATATGAAATAATTACAAATTTGAGATCACATAGTAAAATTATCATTTCTAATTTATAGTGATGATGTTGAACTATAACTCAAATATCTAAATTTAGTGTTTGCTTTTTTAAAAAATAAAGAACATCTTAATTTTAACATTTGTAAAATCTCACAATATTTCCTGCTAAGAAGTGTTTGAAATTGAGCTTAACTAATGCTCAGTTAAAATGCTGGCTTGTGGTTCTTTGAGAACTATTGGTATGATAGAAATAGATAATTCTTTTTATATCTTTGTACTCTTATCATGTATCTCCTGTGTGTCAGGCATTCTTTTTTGCTACTTCATATGTTGTTATATTACCTCATTTGACCAGTTTAACTACTCGAGGTCAGTGTATTGTGCTTACCTACATATAAAGAAGCTGAAGCATGAAAAGGACAAATAGCATTCCCAAGATCTTATAATTAAGAGATTCCAGTGCATGGATTTGAATGAATATATATTTATATGTTTGTGTGTATGTATATGTATATGTGTGTGTATATATACATATATAATCTCCCTCATGTTCTTAGCTGTATATTCTATTTTATTCATTCCTTCTTACATCTTCCTGAGAAGGATGTTTGTATTCTTTATAGTCTTATATACTAGGTGCTCAGTACAAGTTTGAATACCATATTTTGTAAAAGTAGTTATTTACCAGTGCTTTAATGAGGTAGTGTAAGAGCTGTTGTTTATATTTCAGCCAGTACTGTGAACTTAAGGTAGAATCTTTCTTTCTGTTGCATCATTATCTCTAGGAGATGCTGCATTCTAATAGACTTGACCATTAGAGGCAGGTGATGATTGAGAAAAGCTAGACTATAGTTTCTTGTTTAGTAACGCTATTCATCCATGTTTACAGGGCAGAACTACCACTGGTGTACCTGTGGAGTGGAAAGAGCAGTGGTATAAAGGTCAGGAGATAGCTCTTGTCCTTTTGAAGTACCCATCAGTATGACCTTGGACAAATCACTTTCTTTTTCTGAGTTAAGTTTCTTTCTTTGTATAATGAGGGTTTGAAGATGTGCAAAGATGTCTGTTTTTGAATTTTCGAAAGTCAAAAGGAGTTTCTGTCTTGTTCACTGTTGTATCCTCAGCACAGAGTAGAGTTTGGCACAGTGTTGATGAGTATTTCTTGAGAGACAATAGAGTATAATTTGACAGAATTGGATAGATCTCACCTTTTTTAGTTAGTAATCATGTGACTTTGTGCAAATTTCTTAATTTATCTGAATTTCAATTTCCATCCCTAAAATGTGGATAATAAAATTACCTGCTTCTGTAGGGTTTATTGTGAGGTTTATTAAATATATGTAAAATATTTAATATAATACTTGGCACATAGTAACACTCAAAGAAGTTTTTATCCCTGAATTAATATATGATCATCTTTATTGCCTTTTTCTTTCATTTTGGTTATATTTATTTATTTCTTAAAGAAGCTTAATTGAAATGTTTATCTTGTTTTTGTTAGAACACAGTGTAATTATGGTAAAGGTCATGGTTTTATCCCATGAGTATTGCTTAGCTTTTTCTTTCTTCAGTAGCCTGTATCTCTAACCCCATTGTCACCAAAGAGATCTGAATAAAAAGGGAGTGTCATATCAATTGCTTCTACTTGTAAAACAACGTAAACCTTATGCCACATTGCTCATGTACTTATGCCACATTGCTCATGTATTGGAAGAATCAACTTTATATATGACAGACAGCATTATGGAAGCCTAAGGAGGGAGGTCCTGCTTTTTAAGGGCTTTCTAGAAGTGATATTTAAATCTTCCTAACTGATTCTAGATTAGAAATGGATCAGAAAGTCCATGGGGACAAGGGTAGAAGAAAGGTGTCTATGGTAAATACAGGATACAGGTCCACAATCTTTTAAAACCTTTAGAGTCTGATATATTTGAGAATTCGAATTTTTCAGATTTTATAAAGTTAATTTGGTAGATGCATCATATTATTACATAATATCCTCATTGAAATCTGGGCAGTTTCCAGTAATCAGACATTACCATTTCTATAATGAAAGTCAATTTAAGTGGATTAAATGGAACATAAATAGTTTTATATCTGTTGACATTTACATGTTGCTGACAAATGAGTTGATTGAAAACCTATGAGAAATATTTTGGTTTTCAAAAGTTTTCAATTTTGGGATTTGCAAATATAGCATTGAAGACCTTATTGGCTCACAAGAATGTAACACCTATAGAAGAAATGTTTGCTTGATAAATGGTAAATATAAAGTCAGTGTTAGATACTTCTGGCCAAGATGGAGGTGTAGGTGGACACACTGTGCCTCCTCACACAACCAAAATTAAAGGCAGCAAGGATTTAGAAACAAGAAAACAACCAGAACTGAGAGAAAGTTGAACTGTACAGAGGTCCGACAACCATTTATCTGTTCATCCAGACCAGTAAGAGGGGTGGAGTCACAGCAGGAGGAAGCGGAGGTTGGTGGACCTGGGCCTGCAGGCGGCAGCTGGCAGGCCCCAGGTGCACAGGTGGCAGCTGGTGGACCCCAGGCACAAGGTGGCTGGCTGACCAGGCAGTCCCACAGTCCCACTCAGGTAATCCAGGCAAAAACAGGGAACAAGATGGACCTCTCAACCCAGGGTCCCACCACTGGGACATAAAACCTAAAAACTCTGAGACCCCACACCCACATACAGCCTCACAACCCAGCCACTGGACTTCCCTGCCCTGGGGAACACCTAAGGCTCCGCCCCTCACTACATAACAGCCCCACCAGACCAAAAACAAAACAAAACAACAACAACAAAAAAACGAAAATGGCTCAAACTGGAGGACAGATCAAAGCTCCAGAGCCAATTCATCTAAGTGACCAAGAGATAGCCAACCTATCAGATGCACAGTTGAAAGCCCTGGTGATCAGGATGCTAACAGAATTGGTTGATGTTAGCACAAATTAGATGGACAAATGAAGGCTACAATAAGTGAAATGAAAAACGCACAGGGAACCAACAGTGATGGGAGGAAAACTGGGACTCAAATCAATGGAGTGGACCAGAAGAAAAAAAGAAACAACCAAATAGAAAACAAGTAAGCAACAAAAACTCAAAAAAATGAGGAGAGGCTTGGGAACCTCCAGGACATCTTTAAACATTCCAACATCCAAATTATAGGGGTACCAGAAAGGGAAGAGGAAGAGCAACAAGTGGAAAACTTATATGAACAAATAATAAAGGAGAACTTCCCCAATCTGGCAAAGGAAATAGACTACCAGGAAGTCCAGGAAGCTCAGAGAGCCTCAAAGAAGTTGGACCCAAGGAGGAACACACCAAGGCACATCATAATTACATTAGCCAAGATTAAAATGAAGGAGAGAATTCTAGAAGCAGCAAGGGATAAGGGGACAGTCACCTACAAAGGAGTTCCCACCAGACTGTCAGCTGATTTCTCAAAAGAGACCTTACAGGCAAGAAGGGGCTGGAAAGAAGTATTCCAAGTCATGAAAGGCAAGGACCTACATCCAAGATTGCTCTATCCAGCGAAGCTTTCATTTAGAATGGAAGGGCAGATAAAGTGCTTCTCAGATAAGGTCAAGTTAAATGAGTTCATTATCACCAAGCCCTTATTATATGAAATGTTGAGACTTATCTAAGAAAAATAAAAAATATGAACAGTAAAAAGACAGCAAACTCACAGATATTAACAACCACACCTAAAACAAAAGCAAATAAGCAAACACCTAGGACAGGAGCAGAACCACAGAAATGGAGATTGCATGGAGGGTTAGCAACAGAGGAGTTGGAGGAGGAGAGAGGGGGAAAAGGTACAGAGAATAAGTAGAATAGACGGTGGGTAGAAAATAGACAGGGGGAGGGCAAGAATAGTATGGGAAATGTACAAGCTAAAGAACTTACGACACATGGACATGAACTAAAGGGGGGGAATGTGGGTGGGAGGGGGTGTGCAGGGTGGAGGAGAATGATGAGAGAGAAATGGGACAACTGTAATAGCATAATCAATAAAATAATAAAAGAAAAAAGTCAGTGTTAGCTCTCTTTAACAGATACAATGTTTTATGTTTTTGGTTGCCTCTAAATAAAAAAAACTATAGAATTTTAAAATTAGAAGTGAATCATTAAAATCTGTTATAATAACCTATATCAAGTTTTTATATATAAGGTACTAGGTTAAATTAAAATGTTACCTGTTTATTGCAAGAAGAAAAGTTAATACTGTTCTGTTTTTCACAGCCAAATCTAATATCTATCAACTTTAAATGGAAAAATTATGTGACTGGAAGCTCTTGATTTTATATTTAAGAAATTTAATTATACCATGAGATTTCATGCTTGTGTTTTCCTGTGGGGTACATAATAAGGTACATGTTCTGGGAATTTTTGTTTTCCTGGGGTGTGCTGTGCTCATTGATCCATAGGGTACCTAGTTTTCATATTTTAATGTTTTAGAAAGCAAAATGAGTTACATATATCATTGTCCAGATGGCTGTTAGGATATACTTTTACAGGCAGAACATCGAACCCAGCATCAACATTTGCAGAATAGGTGTCAGTGTCTTGCAGGAAAATCTGAGAGACATTAGTGGAGTGCTCTTTGAACTTCAAGGAACCAAATGGTTGAAAAGCAGTGGGGGTGAAAATAGCTAGCCCTACTAGCTAAGAGCTAATAGCTTTTAGTTCTTTTATGGATTCTTTTATGAAATGCTGCATTACTGGTACTTTCGATACAACTTTTTGTGGGGTAAAACATATTAAATCTGATTACCAGTAGAGCAGAATTCCTTCCCCATACCTTGCCCGCTCCTCACTTTTCCTGCTCTGACTGGTATGGTTGTTTGTTTTTTAAGTCATATTTATAAAAACTTAGAAGCAAAAATCAGTCAAATCAGTCTGAATCAGAAAGTGATTCATACGCATTGGACTTTGAATGCAAAGTAGTTTTAGAAACACCTAAGGCAATTTGTTTTGCTTATGTTTTTCTCTTTATATATATGAAAGGTAATAAAAGATAAAAAAATTCCAAGTCTAAAAGAATTCTTTCAATAAATGAGTAAAAAGAATGGGTAAAAAAATACTGTCATATTTAATAGTTTTTTTTTCTGTTAAGTGTGTAGAATATTGATGTGTCCAATACATTAAGTAAATATTAAACTAAATACAATATGATTACTGGTAAGTGAATGTGTTAGATTAGATAGTATCTAGTTTGATTATAATGTATAGTAGATTAAATGTATCACATTAGAAGATTTGGCCACAAGCTATAAGTATTGCTGTTGCTTCTCTAATTCCATTAATTCCATTCTTTTTTTTTTTTTTTTTTAACTTTTAGTGAATTTCTTGGGATGACATTGGCTAATACCATTCCTTTTTTAACTTTTAATGCTTTATGTAATTTTCCATGAGTCTTATTTTGTTCTGTTTTCATTACACAGGAGCCTTTCATTCTAGATGAGAGCTGGCAGTGAACAGGCCTATAAGCTTAAAATAGATCTTGAATTTGAATTTTCTTTCAGAATTTACATTTACTGCCTTTTAAAAATAAGATAGGTGGCAGTGTTTTTTGTGACACACCAGTGAGACAGAGACATGAGAATTTGAGTAAAGGGATGCCTTTTCAGTCCTTGCTGGTGTGGCTTGGTGGATTGAGTGCTGGACTGTGAACCAAAGGGTTGCTGGTTCGATTCCCAGTCAGGGCACATGCCTGGGTTGCAGGCCAGGTCCCTGGTAGGGAGTGTGCGAGATGCAACCACACATAGATGTTGCTCTCCTTTTCTTGCTCCCTCCCTTCCCCCTCTCTAAAAATAGATAAATAAAATCTTAAAAATTAGAGAGAGACACCCCACTCTTCTTGTGTATGTGTAAATGGTAAAGGTGCTGAACATTCCCACTTACTCAGGGTTGGCTCCTTTATCAGACAGGTGTTCTCCATGGAAATTTGGGGTGTGTTGTAGCACCATAGTAAGAAATATATTTTGCATTTCTACTTGGGCCACGTATAAACAAATACTATTGAAAATAAACTTTCACAAAACAGTATTTAACAAGTGCTGGTCATAATTCAGTAAATGGAGTTTATAATCGTCTACTGAGTTTCAAGACATATTTGGAAAAATCTTTTTCTCTCTGTTATACATATATATGTGGATATACACACTGTATATGTGTGTTTACCTTTCTCATGAATAATGAGCCATAATGAATTGTAGATAGGAAAACATAAATTTAAATCTCTAGTTAGTTCTTGCTTTACTATCTGGGAAATTCAATATGAAATTATTTTTACTTTATAGGCTGGAGCATTGGATTTGCTGAAGGAACTTAAGAATATTCCCATGACCCTGGAATTATTACAAGTATGTATGTATTACTATGTGTCATAATTTTTGAATAGGTAATTGTCATAAAATACTAAAATGTCTTCCAATATCAATGTAAGTTTTTTTGTACTTTCTTGTTATATTGTAAGTCATTATTAAAGTCACTATTTTTTTCAAGATAGTAACATAGATCAGTCTAACAAATTACCATTATAGAATATATTGTCTCCCTCAATAACAAAACCCAAATCTCCATGATTGACAGTGGAAGTGAAATCTCACTGTGAAAGACGATGGACTCTTGGTCCTGATTTGATCTCCCAAGATTTTACTTTCTTGGTCTGTCTTCGATAGCTCTGCTAGTATAAAGCTAGCTAGCTTCTCATGAAGATGGCATGGTGTTGCTCTTCTCCCTATTTTTTTTTGCACTGGCCAGTGGTATACAATTAGATGTCTAGTAGATATTGCATAGATTCATTACTCTTATGTTCTTACTCTAATGGTCTATGATGACTAAAACATAAAAATAAGACTTTAACAGAAGTCAGAATTTTAAAAAGGAAAGTAAATAGTAACATGAATCTGACTACCTTCTACTACACATTTATTATTATCCATAAGTGCCACTGGTGATATTTCTATAACAAATCAGCATTTAGGGAAGAATAATAGGATGCCTCAACATGGTGGTTAGGAAAAAAATCATGTATTTAATTTTATTAACAGCTAACGGAAATCGAACATTTCTTTCACTTACGAAGCCAGTAAGCCATAGTTGTATGCGTAGTACTAAAGACTGTACCTGAAGGAAATCACAAACATTTTTATCTTCATATTATAGTTGCTGTAGATGCATTGACATCTGTTTTCGCTTATTATTATGGTAGTTTTTATATCTTGTGCTAGGTCTTATTTAATGTTGTAAATTAAGAAACAAGTATGGGGAGGGCTGGGGTGGTGGGCTGGAATGGGAGCAAAAGACAGAAAACTGTACAAGAACAACAATTAAAATAAATTAAAACAATAAAAAATAAAATTAAAAAAGAAACAAGTATATCACTATATTGCATTTAAGAAAGTATTTTTGTTACCATTATTATATAAGTGGTTGTATATGTAATCCTATGTATTTTATTTAAACCATTTAAAAACATTCTGAAAGGGGGTCCGCAAGCTTTAGATTGCCAAAGGGATTAATGGTGCAAAAATGGTTAAGAACTCCTCTAAATGTAGACTCGAGAAAGGAAACAAGCAATTATGACATCATGCCTTCTCAGTTTAGTTATCCTGTACAAGGATCAATAGCTTCTCTGGCAAAATAACTCTGGAAATAACCTTGCCTTTGAGATAGTACCTTAACATTTAGGTGTGGCCTTATCCTGGCAGGCCTATGTAGGGACAACCATATGGAGAACAATATATTTATTCCAAGTATTTATTTAAGAGAAATGTGTAGCATTATGGAGGGTGTGGAGGTTGGGTAGAGCTATCATTTATAATCATGTTTGATTTTTTTTATTTGCTTCATCCCTCAGAAAGTCTATATATTTATATAACAAATATATGAGTTTTTATTAGGGTTAGGAATTGTGCTGGGGTGATGAATAAAATATGGCCTTTCCCCCTCATTGATCTTAGTCTCACAGAGGAAAACTGTGATGTAAACAAACAGAAAGATACAGTTTTCCAGATAGATGTCAATATAGAATTCATTTGTCAGAGGTAGGGCAGGCAGAAATATAAAGTTTACTTCCTAATCTGATGACTTAATCTGAGAGGCTCAGAATATCCTTAATGTATATAGGTGATAAAGTGGAAAGTGAGTTTCAAAATATTAATAGGTTTTCCCTAAGCAGATAGGACTAGGGAAGGTATTATCCTAGCAGAGAAAATAGTATGTGGAAGTAGTGTGGCATATTAAGGTAAAGTAAGGGCAAGCCTGATACAAGGTTGACTTCACAGGTAGGTTGGCATAGCTCTGCTGAAAGGCCATGGTGTAGGGAAGAGCATGACTGGATTTGCATGGTGGAGGAAACAGGAGACTGGAAACAGGAAGTCTTGTTGACTTAAAAGTAGTGGCAATAGAAATTGAGAGAAGCGGAACTTGTTAATGATTAAGAACCAGTAAGAACTGGTGGCTGACTGGATGGGGGTGAAGGAGAAGGGGAATTTAGGATGACTGAAATTTTTGCTGTGGTGACTGCCATTTAGCAGTGGAGACAAATCCAAGAAAGATTATATGGTAGGGTTGGATGAGAAGGATATAAAGATGGAGGGGGTCAGCTGACAAGATAAAGGATAAATTTGGATCCATTGGGTTTTGAGATGCCTGTGAAAAAAGTAGATGTAGATGTCTGTTAGGTAGTTGAACTTATCTTCTGCAGCAGTACAGAACTTCCTGCAGTGATGGAAGTATTGTACCATATTTTTCGGACCTTAAGACACACCTAGGTTTTAGAGGAGGAAAATAGGAAAAAAATTTTGATGCAAAAAATGTGCCAAAATATTTAATAATGTAAATAACATAATATTTCAACAATGTAAATGTAAACAGAACTCAACAGCATCATTAACAACCATCATTCCTCTTGAGGAGGAGGGGTTGGAGGGTGGAGAGTGCGTCTTATAGTCCAAAAAAAGGAGATGTGTATGTTCTGTAATATGGTAGCTGCTGACTACATGAGGCAATTGAGCACTTACTGAAGAATTGAAAATTTAATTTTATTTAATATTAATGAGTTTTAACAAATTAGAATTTGAATTAAAAGCAGTAGGTATAAAGGACAGTAGGTATAATGTAGGAGAAAGGACACATTTAGAAAACATTTGGGAGGCAGTACCATAGGGATGGTTTAGGGCCTCCAGGATGGGTAAACAGTGTTAGGATATAACAGACTGGTTAAATAAAATAAGAACTGGTAGTCCGTTGGAGTTTACAATTAGATTACAGGAAATTTTAGCAGAATGGTAGAGTAGAAAGCTAATTGGTATGGGTTGAAGGTGAGGAAGTAAACAAGAAGACAGATACTATAATAGACTGGGCTAGTTTTGTAAGTTTTTACATATAGCAGAATCATTCATTCAATAATTCATATGTACTTGCTTTGTGCTAGGTATTTTTGTACATGCTAAATGTAGTGGTGAATAAGACGTACTCCCTGCTCTCATGGAACTTAGTGAAAGGATAGTAAACATAACTGTATATGTCTTCTTTTTTAACAGCTTAATGAAAATAAAATTCAACAACGTACAACTCACTCATTTAAAGTATTCACCTCACTAGTTTTTAGTATATTCATACAACTATACTATTATTACCACAGTCAATTCTAGCTCAGAAAGAAACCCCTTACTTTTTAGCTGTCATTCCCTATTTCTCTCCATATTGCCTCTACTCCCTCTGTCCAAGGCAGCCACTAATCAGTCTACTTTTTATCTCTATAGATTTGCCTATACTGGAGAGTTTATGTAAATAAAATCATGCAGTATGTGACTTTTATGTCTCCATTATTTTACTTAGTATAATCTTTTCATGGTTCATGTTGTAGCATGTATCAATACTCCAGTTCTTTTTATGGCTGAATAATAAATCTTCCATTGTATGGATATATCATATACCACATTTTGTTTATCCATTCATCAGTTGATGGACATTTGGGTTGTTTCTACTTTTTTGGCTGCTGTGACTCACGTTGCTATGTGCATTCACCTACAAGTTTGTGTCTGAACATATGTTTTTTGTTTCTCTTGGGTAGATACCTAAAAAGAATTGAAATGCTGAGTCATGTGGTAACTTTATGTTGAATATTTTGAGGACCTGCCAGGCTGTTTTCCCCAAATGGCTGTTCCATTTTATATGCCTAACAGCAGGTAGATGAGGATTCCATTTTATCGACATTCTTGTCAACACTTGTTATTATCTGTCTTTGATTATAGCCATCCTAATGGGTGTGAAATAATATCATTTGGGTGTTGATTTCTATTTGCCTAATGACTAACGATGTTGAACATCTTTTTATGTGCTGGTTATGCATTTGTATATCTTCTTTAGAGAAATGTCTGTTTGGATCCTTTGCCTATTTCTTAAGTTGGGTAATTTGTCATTTTATTATTGAGCTGTAGTAGTTCATTATGTGTTCTAAATATGAGTCCCTTATCAGCTATAGGATTTGCAAATATCATCTCCCATTCATTGGATTATCTCTACTTTCTTAGTGGTGTTCTTTGAAGTAAAAAGGTTTAAAATTTTGTTGTCTAATTGATCTGTTGTTGTTGATTGTGTTTTAGGTATCATATCTAAGAAACCATTGCCTAATGCAAAATTACGAATTTGTTCCCACATTTTCTTCTAAGAGTCTTACAGTTTTAGCTCTTAACACCTAGGTCTGTGATTCATTTTGAGGTCATTTTTAAGTGTGGTATAAAGAAGAGGTTCAACTTCATTCTTTTACGTATGGGTATCTAGTTGCTCCATCTTTTTGTGTTCTTTTCTCCAATGAGTTGTTCGAACATCCTTGTTGAAAATTCAGTGATCAAAGACTTAGGGGTTTATTTCTGGATTCTTTTTCTAAAATTTGATTTGAGAGAGAGAGAAGAAAACATCTATTTGTTGTTCCACTTATTATGCATTCATTGGTTGATATTATTGGTTGATAATAAGTGTTGTTCCACTTATTATGCATTCATTGGTCAGAACACATTGGTATGTGTTCTGACCAGGAGATGGAACCTGGAACCTTGATGTATTGGGACAATGCTCTAACCGTCTGAGCTACCTGGCCAGGGCTATTTCTGGGTTCTTAAATGTATTTTGTTAATCTTCATATCGCCTTATATAGGACTACATTGTCTTGATTACTATTGCTTTGTAGTAAGTTTTACATTGGAAATTATGAATCTTCCAACTTTGTTTTTTCTTTTTTTTTTTTTAAGATGAGTAGGAGGGTGACTTTATTCATAGACTATGCAAAAATAGAGGCTGCAGAAAATTGGGATTTGGATTGGCAAACTTGTTGCCCCCTTCTACCAGCCTCTTTCTTCTTCCCTAACTGCCCTGAAGCAATAGAGGGGGGAGGCAAGCCCCCACCCCTTACCTTGCTCCACAGCACTCCACCGGCCAACCACAAACAAGAGCCGCATGATGAGGTTTCAAGGGAAATATTGTGTTTCCTGTCTTTGTTTTTTCTATTCCAATGCGCTCTTCAGACACACACTTGTTCTGGGACCCAGGCTTAGTTGAAATTCAGCCTATGTCATGTCCTTTTTATGGGAGATTCCTGACTGCATCCTCTCTGCTTAAAGATTGTAGAGGCCATGGTTGTTCTTACTCAGGGTAGCCAAGATGTGGGAGAGTGACTGATCTTTGACTCTCAAAATCTCTTGAACTTTATGCAACGCCAGGCCTGAGTGGGCATATTGGCAAAGACTTACGGAACTATGTTGGGGTTAGAAGTAGGTGGCATCTGTTTCCACAATGATTTTCTCCAACCAGACCTGTTTCAAAGCTTCCCAGGCCTTGGCAGAGGAGTAAGTCAGGACTGCCATGAAGCCCACAGACATGTGAAGATGCTTTAACAGGGACCTGATGATCAGGTGGCTGCTGGTGAAGCAATGCCTATGGTTCTTATAGTCTGAGGACACAAAATTTGTTTATGACACTTTTGCAGATCTTTGTTGGCTTCTCAGCAGTGGATTACCAAGAGCTTCTTTAGAGACATGGACCAGCTGCAGCTGTTTTCTCAAGTACCTTGTGCTGTTCTAGGACAGGCATGGTACACTTACAAGAGTAATCCAAACCCATTTTCCCATATGCCCCAGCCTTTGGATGCCTTAAGGCTTGTAAAGCGTTTCTTTCTTGAATCCCAGTGTAGTAATGTGCAGAATGAGGGTGTTAGCCAAACTCCCCCCAACTAGATCCTCTTTCAACAGCTCCTCCCATAGGCGGCCTGTCAGTGTCCTGGATCACAGAAGTCAGAGACAGAGCCCTGAAATTCCTTAGGGAAGGAGATTAGATATTTCTGAACTTGCTAAAAGGTCTCTTTGAAAGACAACTTGGAATAGGGCATGTGCAAGTGACAATGGCTATTGGTGAAAACTTCCTCTAAGCTTGCCTCCCTATGGCTCCTTGGCAGGGAGCTAGATGCATGTCCTTCACAGGAATTGGGTGGTGTCTCCTTATGGACTCTTCTTTTCTCTTTCATCCCCTTTTGTTCTAAGCTTCTGGAGAAATGAAATGAGTGATACTTTTGGAATCTGCCTTCCTCTTCTGCATCCAGATCTCTGGAGGTATTTTGGAAGCTCACTATAGAGTTGGGGGAATGATCACTCAGGAGGCCCTGGCTGCTCCTTCCAGCCTGAAGTGTGTTATTGCTGCTATCAAAGCATTCTGACTGTAGTTCCAAAGCACTTCAAGATTTTTTTAAGGCTTTGGTTCAGTTTTCAAGCCCAGAACATGCTTCCACAATTACCAAACTCTTCAGTTTGTACAGTGCTACTATTTTGGAATTGTCAGAAGTGCTTCTGGGACTATAGGGCATGTTGATTTAGTTTGCAGTATAAAACCCTTCAGAGAAGTCAAAGTGCTTCAAAAGACTACAGGTTGCTTTAAAGCAGTGGTGTCCAACTTTTTGGTGATTCTGGGCCACACATTAAATACATTGCAGTATGTAATCACAAAAAAATCATAATGTTTTAAGTAAATTTATGATTTTGTGTTGGGCCGCATTCACAACCATCCTAGGGCAGCATGCAGCCTTCAGGCCCCAGTTGGACACCCCTGCTTTAAAGTCTACACATGGTGAAAAGGATCAGTGCCTTCATGTCAAGATGAAGGCATAGGTAAACACAGCTTGCTTCCTTGCACAACCACAAAATTACAATTAAAATATAGAAAAACCATCACTCAGAACCATCAGAAATCAAGTTAAATGGAAGTCTGACAACTATGAAATTAAAGAAACCACATCCGTCCTGGTCGGAGGGGTGGAGATATGGAACGGGCTGGTCCCACATCCACGTGTGGTGGACAAAAAATTCAGGAGGGATATCTTGAGAGTAAGGAGACCCAGCCCCATACCAGGCCCCCTAGCCCAGGGTTCCATTGTTGGTAAGATAAGTCCCCCTAACTGCTGGCTGCAAGAAACAGCAGGGATTGAGTTGGTAGAAGAAACTTCTGGAGTCACAAGCCATTTCTCTTAAAAACTGACACACAGACTTAGACTCATTCCGTCTGAGCTCCAGCACCAGGGTAGCAGCTTGAAAGGTACCAGTGGCATGCAGGGTGAAACAGAAGTATCTAACATCGAGACAAGAGCTAGGAGACAGCTTTTTCCCAGACAGAAAGGTGAGCAGAAGCCATTGTCCCTTTTCTGAACCTAACCCCAGCAGAGCTGCAGAACCGGTGGCTCACATTTCTGAGTATCCGTCAACCTGGCTAACACTGTTTACCCCACACTGCAGATTCCCTGAGACTCTGTCCCACCCAAGCTGCTTTTCCACACAAATGACTGATCTTGGCTTATGCTTCACAACTTTCCAAATTCTCTCAAACATGCAACAGCTAGCCACATTGAGCCCCCAGCCTCCGTATGTCTTGCTACGTGGTCCCAGGTCCCAGGTCTAGCACTAGCAGCAACCATCCTAGATTCACAGCTTGGCTTTGCCTGGGAATCTCCAACCATAGCACAAGTAGCAGCCATCTCAGATTGCTTCATAGCTCAGGCAGAGTGGCCCTGGACAAAACACAAGGGGGGGCTGATCTTGGCCCACATCATGCAGGAAACCCCAGAGCCTACACACCTAATAGTGGACAGCTGTTGACCATGTCAGAGCACCACCACTCTGCTCCCGCACAACTGTTCCTCCATGGAGGGTGGAGGTTGGTGGTAGTGGTCACAGCTAGACCTTGTGTCTGACTGGCCTGGGTAAATCCCTCCCATTGATCTGCCAACAGCAATCAAGGCTCAACTACAAGAGAAGGGTATACTCAGCCCACAGGAGGGGCACATCTCAAGTACCCAGCTTGGGTGATAGGGGAGGCTGTGGCACTGAACCCTACAGGACTCCTCCTATGTTAGTCCATGCTACCAAGATAGGGAATCATAGCAGCTCTACCTAATACATAGGAAAAAACATAGGGAGATTGCCAAAATGAGGAGACAACATGGCCCAAATAAAAGAACAGATCAAAACTCCAGAAAAAGAACTAAACAAAATGGAGGTAAGCAATCTATCAGATGCAGAGCTCAAGGAACTTAAGACCTCAACAGCATAAAAAAGATCTAGTCGGAAATAAAGGATACACTGATTGAAATGAAGAACAGTTTACAGGGAAACAACAGTAGACTGGATAAAGCCATTTGCATGTTAGGGGTGCCAGAAGGAGAAGAGAAAGAGCAGGAAATTGGAAATCTATTTGAAAAAATAATGGAAGAAAACTTCCCTGATTTGGTGAAGGAAATAGACATGCAAGTTCAAGAAGCAGAGAGTCCCAAATAAGATGGATGCAAATGGGCCCACTCCAAGGCACATCATAGTTAAAATGCCAAAGGTTAAAGATAGAGAATCTTAAAAGCACCAAGAGAAAATAAATTAATTACCTACAGGGGAGTTCCCACAAGACAGCTGATTTCTCAAAAGAAACTTTGCAAGAACAGATTGGCAAGAAATATTTCAAAGTCATGAAAAGCAAGAAGGGACCTATAGCCAAGATTGCTCTACCCAGCAAAGTTATCACTTAGAATCGAGGGGCAAATAAAGAGCTTCCCAGACAAGGAAAAACTAAAGAAGTTTGCCATCAACAACCCATTGTATGAAATGTTAAAGGGACTTATTTAAGAAAAAGAAGGAGATCAAAGTTATGAACAATAAAATGGCAATATCTGTCTGTCTGTCTGTCTATCTACAATTGAATCTAAACAACAAACTAAGCAAACAAGAAGAACAGAGACAGAATCATGGATACAGAGAGTGTTTTGATGGTTGCCAGATGGGAGGGGGGTATGAAGGAATGGGTGAGGAGGTGAGGGAAATAAGAGGTACAAATAGGTAGTTACAGAATAGACATGGGGATGTAAAGTACAATATAGGTATTGGAGTAGCCAAAGAACTTACATGCATGACCCATGGACGTGAATAATGGTGTGGGGATTGCCTGAGGGAGTGGGGGATGCTGGGTGGAAGAGGGCAAAGGGAAAAATTGGGACAACTGTAGTAGCATAATCAAAATATAATTTAAAAAAATGAAGTCTACACATGGTGGCCCCCTTCAGTCCCTGGCCCTTCAGCCCTGTAATACCCAGGACTGGGAATTCCCTCTGGGCCTTGTCCCACTCACCCACCACTTCTCACCCCACACCCCAGTACTGTGTTTTTTGTTTTTGTTTTTTTTTTTTTTGAAGATTGTTTTTGCTATTTTGGGTCTCTTGTATTTTCATATTAACTTTAACGATAAGTTTCTCTATTTCTGTACAAAAAGGCAGCTTGTATTCTGATAGGGATTGCTTTGAATATAAGTCTGATTTGAGTAGTATTGCCATTTTAACATTCAAGTCTTGCAGTCTGTTAATATGGATGTCTTTCCATTTATTTAAGTCTTCCTTAAATTCTTTCAACAATGTTTTATAGTAGTTGTATGTTTTTTACCATAAAATTTAGTAGCTATCTTCAAATCATTTTTGCAAAAACTCATGAATGATCATAGAAGTGATTTTTTTCTAGAGCTTTGCAATCTGCTATTCCTTGTGATGTTGACAGTGTCTCCTGATCTCGCTACTCATTCCTTTCTGCTTTACCAGCAATGTGCAGCTGACTCCCTTAGTCTGCTTAATACATTACCTTTCCAAGGTAACATCTTTATAGCTATGTAAGTGGTGTTCTATAGAAACCAGATGGCCATTCATGGGCAAAGGTACACATTTTCTCTGTCTAGTTTCTCTCTAAAACTTTTATTAGTCTTGCAGTCAAGAAGCCTGTTTAACACTATGATATCTAATGTTAGTTGAGCATAAAACACTCTTTTAAAACTCCCCTATTAAATCCTGTAAATCATAGTTTACCATTTTTAGGAAAAATATAAAGTCTAGGGAATTCTTAGGCAAACCTAGACATGACTATCCAACTAAAAGAGTTTTATAATTCTTTCCTCTGTTTACTTTCTTTTAGTCTTCCAAAAATACCTCCTAAAGGGGAAAAAGACCCATACCTCAGATCTTGTTTTTCATCTACTTAAGCAGCCTCATTTCTTGCTGTTCTTGACGGGAATCTCTTCCTTAGATAAGCATGTTTATTACAGTTGCTGACTATATTCTCCATGTGAAATTTCTTAAGGTTATAAACAAAATCATTGATTCTTTAGTGATCAGAATATCCTGTGATAACTAAGAAAACATTACCCTATAGCCTACAGCACATAATTTCTTCATGTTCTTATACCTTTGCTCACCTCTGACCACCTCCTAAAATTACATTTTCTTTGCTAATCCTTTTCAACCCCAAGCTTTTGAATTATATTAGTAACTCCAGTTAACTTCTTCCACTCATTTAAAAAGTAGATTCTCTTCTAGGTGGTATATGGGAGGGGGGAACTTAGGGGAGTGGAGGAGAGTAAGAGCTGTGAATGGGTGCTGGGAAAAAAGAAGGAGTGCTATAGTCTTTGGGGCCAGGAAGTCATACCTGACATTCAGTATACCAGCTGCATGGGCAAGCCCATCTTTTAAGCAGTTAGCTGCATCCACTGAGACAGTTTTGGGTTCGTATAGTTGTGAGCTGTGCATCCAGCCCAGGCAGTTGCCTCTGAAAGGTTTTCTATATTGAAGTGCCTACTTCATCAGCTGACTGCTGCCCGCACCACCCCCCACCCTGAAAAAAAGTGTTTTGGAAAAGTTCTAAAGTTCCATTAAGTATTTTCTTCACTAAAAAAAGTTCTGAGAACCTCTTATTTTCTAAAAGCAATAAACCACTTTCTGTGGATTAAAAAAAAGCCCTCAAAACATTAATCCCAAATCATTTTGGTTCTTTAGGTATTTGGAGTTCCCCATTATCATTTTATTATGGAATCTCTCTGCCATGTTTGGGTTTCTTTTTTTTTTTTAAATACACATTAAAAACTTTATTGTATCATACATGTTCAGATTTATGTCAGCTTGATACATTTCTGCTCATTTGGCAGAACACAATCCTACAATTTCCTTAAATGTTAAGAGTCACCTACTTTAGATCATTTCATGCTGGCCCTCCTGGCCTTCCCTTCTCTGTCTGTGATGGTGTCCTCTGCAGTGCACTTTGCCTTATGCCCAGATCCCTGGGGCCAGGAGAACCTGCCCAGGATTGCACCAGCCTATCCACTCTCTGTTTTCTCTTTGTCCCATTTTCACCCCTAACGTGACTGGATAACTGTGGATACTCTAAGCAAAGTTAACTCGAGGTATGTTTTATGGGGTATTCCGAACCTAAAGTTGGTAAATGATTATTGTTAATTTTTAATGGAACTGGGGAGAAAGAGTCGGGAAAATTCCCTGGAAAATAGGCTGGAGCAATGTGGAGTAGGATTTAGTTTTCATTTCTCCTGAATCACCCAGGCCTGGCCAATAGGTGGGTAGCAGACGTGTCCTGCTCATACCCAGGAAGTGTGGTCAGTGAATAGCCACTGGGGTCTGAAAGCAAATTTGAGAAAAAACAATAGCAATGAAAGCAATCCATAAGGCATAATCTGACATGTCCTTACTGAATAACATTCCCCTTTCTCCTTTTATAGCATTTATGACCAGCTGTAATGTAGAATGATTCGTTATAAAAATAATATTATAATAGTAATTTCCCATCTGGAGTGCTATTCCACTGCTTGCAGATAGCTGGAACTTTAATGCATTTTAAACACATTAGGAATGAGTGATGACTCTTCAAACTAAAGAAAACACCTAATTAAAAAAAGGTGGAAAACACATGCTAATTTAATGGCAAACATTTTAGAGTGTCGAACCTTATTTTTGATGCTCTAACAGTAAAAATATTGGAATTAAAGGAGGGAACAACAGGATCCACTATTTTCCCAAAAGAACATTGAGAACATCAGCCAGAGAGTGCAGGGTTCTTGGCCCAGTGCAGCGGCAGGGAAAGGATATGCCTGAGTCAGACACTTGGCTGATCCCAGTGTTGTCCGCAGGGATGGTCAGTGCTGCAGCAGGAAGTTGGTAGCCACATTAAGGTAATTATTTGAAGCTCTTAGGGCTTCCAGAGCATTACCTCTTGAAAATCCCATCTCCATGAGCCAGGCAACCTGTTCCTCAGAAACCTCTAGAGGAGGGGATGCTTGTTGTTCAGACTGCTGACCATCCTAATAGTTTACATTTTGTCACTGCCGTAAAGGAGGGAAAAGATGATTCCAATTGATCATTTCTCCCAGCTGCTGCCTTTGTTGCCTTGCCTATGTAAACTGAGACAGCATCAGCTGCCGATTGAGCACCTCCATTCTCTGCTGTCTCTGGATGTCCACTGTGGCCCCCATCCCAATTCTGGCTTAGGTGGTGGGTTCTGAAAGTGAGAAGATGGGCTCAAATGTCCAAGAAAAGAACTTTGCCATCCAGCTAGGGAAGTACAACACCTGGTGAACTTGTAATGTTTTGCTGTTGTAGCAGATACTGGATATAAGTCCACTTATGGCTACACTCCAGATGTAGGAACCAGAGGTGAAAAGCTGTTGTCTCAGTATATAAATCAATGTCTTGTTTGTGATGGACAAAGGGCCCAGGATATGTGCCACTTGGACTCTTGGTTCGGAGCAGTAAAATGGTAACAAACAGAGCAAACACAGGTGCCAGAAATCTAGAAAGCAGATTCGTGGATGCAGAGATACCAAAGCAATACCACACAATTTCAACAAGGATGAGGTCGATCAAGCCTGACAAAAACGCAGGAACACAGCAAAAAGGATGCAAATTTTCTGCTTCCATATCTTCTTTCAAATATCCTAAAATTATAAATAAGCAGACTACTGCAGAAAGTATCTTACAAATCAAGGCAAATTATTCTTCCACATATCAGCCTCCAAATCTAGAAGTCATCCTTGACTGCTTGGAGGTCACATAGGAAGAACCTCTGACAGCGCGGCAGAAGAGCCAGCAAAAGAGACAGGGCACTGGGGACCAGTAAAAGACCCTTAGACAGAGGTGTCTTGTAAAGTGCACTGGAGCTGGTGCTGTAGAACATGGTTCCCCCTGACTCAGAGCCCCTACAGGGTGACTACAGGAAGGGGAAGCAGAGATGGAGGAACCAGAGACCACCCCATGTTTGGGTTTCCAAGAGATATGCGTAATAACATAGGATCCTCTGACTGAATTTGTATTCTGAATTTTTTAAAAATATATTTTATTGATTGTGCTGTTACAGTTGTCCCATCCCCCCCCATTATTCCCCTCCACTCTGCACACCCCAATCCCACCTGCATTGCTCCCCCTTAGTTCATGTCCATGGATTGTACATATAAGTTCTTTGGCTTCTACATTTCCTATACTATTCTTAACCTTCTCCAGTCTATTTTCTACCTACCATTTATGCTACTTAGTCTCTGTACCTTCTCCCCCTCCCCCATTGATAACCCTCAATGTGATCTCCATTTCTGTGATTCTCTTCCTGTTGTAGTTGTTTGCTTAGTTTGTTTTTTTCTTTTTTTTAGGTTCGGTTGTTAATAGCTGTGAGTTTGTTGTCGTTTTACTGTTAATATTTTTATCTTCTTTTTCTTAGATAAGTCCCTTTAACATTTCATATAATAAGGGCTGGGTGATGATGGACTCCTTTAACCTGACCTTATCTGAGAAGCACTTTATCTGCCCTTCCATTCTAAAAGATAGCTTTGCTGGATAGAGTAATCTTGGGTGTAGTTACTTGCCTTTCTTGACTTTGACTACTTCTTTCCAGCCCCTTCTTGCAAGATTTCTTTTGAGAAATCAGCTGATAGTCTAATGGGAACTCCTTTGTAAGTAGCTCTCTCCTTTTGCTGATTTTAAGATTCTTTCCTTATCTTTAATCTTATCTAATGCAATTATGATGTGCCTCAGTCTGTTCCTCCTCTGGGTCCAACAACTTTGGGACTGTCTGAGCTTCCTGGACTTCCTGAAAGTCTGTTACCTTTGCCAGATTGGGGAAGTTCTTCTTTATTATTTTTTGAAATGTTTTCCATTTCTTACTCTTTCTCTTCTCCTTCTGGCACCCTTATAATTCAGATGTTGGAATGTTTGAAGTTGTCCTGGAGGTTCCTAAACCTCTCCTCATTTTTTGAATTCTTGTTTCTTCATTCTGTTGTGGTTGAATGTTTCTTTCTTCCTTCTGCTCAAAACTGTTGGTTTGAGTCCTGGTTTCCTTCCCATCACTGTTGGTTCCCTGTGGATTTTTCTTTATTTCACGTAATGCAACCTTTATTGCTGCCTGGGTCTTTTTTATGCTGTTGAAGTACCCAGTGAGTTCCTGTAGCATCTTGATAACCAGTGTTTTGAACTATGTATCTGCTAGGTTGGCTATCTCTTCATTGCTTAGTTGTATTTTTTCTGGAGCTTTGAAGTGTTCTTTCATCTGGGGCTTCCTTTTTTTTTTTTTTTTTTTTTTTTTTTTTTTTTTTTTTTTTTTTTTTTTTTTTTTTTTTTTTTTTTTTTTTTGTCTTGGTGCACCTGTTACCTAGTAAGGGGCAGAGCCTTAGGTGTTTACCTGGGTGGGGCAACCCGTGTTGCTGTGTACTGGCCTGTATGTGGGGGAGGGGTCTGAGAGGGAACAGTGCTGCTTGCTGTTGGTTTTCAGTCACTTCCCAGCTACCCACAGTCAAATTGGGCCCTTTTGATGCTGATTTCCAAGTGGGTGGGTTTATGTATGTTCTAGGACCCTGTGGGTCTCTAACGAACTCTCCTGTGAGGCTGGGAGTTTCTCCTGCTGCCTCAACCGCCACAGGAGTTTTTAGTCAGAGGCTTTGAGGTTTTATTTCCCTGCACTGGAACCCTGGGTTGTGTGGTCTGTCTCGCTCCCTAGTTGTTCCTCCCAATTTATCTGCATGCAAATGTGGGACTGCCAGGTCTGCCAAGAACTACCTTGCCTGGTCCTCCAGCCACTGCCTTGCCATGAGTCCTCTCTTCCCGGGCTGCCTGTTTCCACCCTTCCTACCAGTCTGGATGAATGTTTCTTCTTTAACTCCTTGTTTGTCAGACTTCCATACAGTTCGATTTTTCTGTCAGTTCTGATTATTTTTTGTTTTTAAATTTGTTGTCCTTCATTTGGTTATGCAACGAGGCACAGTGTGTCTACCTACACCTTCATCTTGGCTGGAAGTCCATATTCTGAATTCTTGAACAAAATTCCTGTTCTTAATCTTTTTATTGAGTAGATTGAATAATTTGGAAGGAAGCCTTAAGTACCTATTTATTTTCTCTGCCTTTAAGGTTACAGTATGTGTTTTCTTTCTTTTTTTTTCACCATGGAGAATTCTTGTTATTTTTCCTTAACAATGTTTTGAAAGATTGTCTACTAAAAACCTGAATTTACTAAATACTTTGCCATTTTTATCATCCATAATAGGCCTGTCAACATTTGTGTTCTTTGAGTGCAATTTGAAAACCGTCAACATGTTGGAAAAGGATGGATTTTGAGGGGTGGACAGACGTGCATGAAAACCACAGCTTTGCCAATTAGTAATGTTATAATGCTGGGCAAGTTAGCTACTTGTACTTCCAGGCTCTTCATCTTAAAAATAGGGGTAATAATCTTAACGTTGAAGGGTTGTTAGGAAGATTAGTGAGTATGGAGGAAAAAGATTAGCGAGTATGGATGCTGCCAACATGATCCTGGGCACGTAGTATTACCACATGTTAAATTATCTATTCTGTGAAGTCCATTTTAATATCTGATTATATGCTGATTTCAGGCCAACAAAATGCTTTTTAAACCTTTGTAGATGCTAGTATTTCAGTACCCTCATTATAATCAGTTGCATCAGGTGATTTAGGAAGTAATTTATGTAGAGGAATGTAGAGAAACAAGGGAATGTATTAGTCAAGATTGCTCCAGCCTATGTTATATGTAAATACAAACATTTTGTATTTTATTCTTGTTTCTTTCTTATGGAAAAACACTTTTATTTACTAGTTAACCAGCCTTATTATAGTAGTGAATATATGCTTTCAGAGCTCTGTAATAAGAACCTTGAATCCATTATTAGACCTGAAGATATATGTATCTTAAGTCTAGTGTTCTGTTATATTTGAAGTTTTTTCTTACTGTAAAATGAAAACAGGAATCTGAGAAAGAAGATGAAATACTAAATTGTCTGCAATAAAATTGCTTGTACAAATTTTTTGTCTTTGCCTTTTAGTCCACAAGAATCGGAATGTCAGTGAATGCTCTTCGCAAGCAGAGTACAGATGAAGAAGTTACATCTTTAGCAAAGTCTCTCATCAAATCCTGGAAAAAATTATTAGGTATAATTGAACTTTATACACACACACACACACACACACACACAGTATCCTGGTTTATTCAAACATCTGACTGTTGTACATATTTACTTTATGACTGTACATATACTGAAATCAGTGCCGTATAATAACGGCGAGGGGTTGTTAGTTTGATCTCCTTGAGGGTTTTGTTTTTTTAATCTAGTCAAATTTAGCTTTCTTGTCTTTCAGTACTTATAACTGAATGCCTTTTTAAGTTAGAAGAAAATTTTCCCTCAAGAGGAAGTTTGTCATACTTAAAAAAATATTTGCCATGTTTGTTTTTTCATATTCTCTTTTTCTCTCTATGTATATACTTACAAATCATTTTTTTGAACCATTGGGAATATGTTGCAACTTTACCTTTTAATACTTAGGGGTCTGTTTCCTTGGAACAAGTTTCTTTTCTTATATAATCATAACACTGGAAATTCAGGAAATTTAACATGGATACGGCACTTTAATCTACGGGGAATGTTCCATTTTTTTGTCAGTTGTCCCAGTAATGTCCTTTATAGCTTTCTGTTGCTTTTCCAGAACAAGATCAAGCCTAGAATCACATATCTAGTTTTCTAATCTGGAATAGTTCTTAAGCCTTTTTAGGTCTTTTATGACATTGATGATGAAGAATATAAGCACCCTACACCCTTTGTTTTTAATGCATGTTCCCTATTTGGGGCTTATCTGCTATTTTCTCATGATTAGATCAAGTTGTACATCCAATAGCTGGAATAATACCTAAGTATGTTATATCCTTTTCAGGGTTTTGGATCCAGAGGCATTGTTGATGTTAATTTTGATAACCCAGTCAAGGTGCACACTATATTGTTTTGATGTGGACTCCGACCAGCGGGGTCTGTTTGTTGTGGATACGATGAACAAATTCACACGGACTGCAGAAGTCCTTTGGAGAAAAAGGGACGGCATGGCCACCCTCTGAGTGAGAGAGCGCCTCGACCCTTGCCTGGACAGGCTTTTATTGCTTTTCTGGGCACATTACATGGAGGATGGTCCTCATTTACTATGCACAGGTTCGCTTTAGGTGATTGATTACCTTTTACAGATAACAAAGGAGAGGATGTTGCTAATTACTACAAAGTAAAGGATGTTGCAAGTGCAAGGGGAAATGTGGTTGAAATGGTTATACTCCATTCTTGGGAGGTTTAGCACAGACTTTAGGAAGTTACTTTAAAGATATGCAGTAAACTTTTGCTGCCTCAATTCAGTATGAGGGAGTTTTAGCAAAAAGCAAGCCTCAAAGCAGCCTAGGAACAATGCAGGCCTGGTTCTCCACGGGAAAACCAATTTGTGGGCCTGGCTCCTGTGTGCCACCTTGCTCCCATTTCTGAATCAGGGGCTGGGCTATATTTGCCACTGCCACATGGATTGGTTCCCTATATTGTTTATTATTTTTCCTCTTATATCTAATAGGTATTCTGTAGGAGACAACTAAGATCCTGAAACTATCTTGTTCCTCATCAGACCTCCCTAAACTTCTCCACTGGTTCTTTCCCAAACCACTTTTTACAGTGACAGATAGAAAAGAGTGATTTTCTAACTCTTCCACTTCTTTAATATTTATAAATCATCATTCTACTATAAGAAAGAACCTTTTACCTCCCAGTTATTTATCTATTATTAATGTGGACATGCACATTTCTATTCTATACAATGAATTATAATTCATTATTCGTATTTATTTTGATATTTACATTGTCCCAGATTTGACCAAACTGGCTCCTTTGTTTTTTGATGAGACCCCTTCAATTTTTTTTTTTTTTTTACTCTCATGATCTGGTACCACAAAATATACTGGGTTCATCTGTCTTCCCTGCCCCAGCCCTGGAATTAGCCATTCCTCTATCAGTTATTGGCCTTGTATGGAAGAGAAAATAGAAAAAGAGAACCTTTTAAAATTTCAAGGCAAGAATAATAATAACAAAAAATCTATTTTAAGAACTTGATAACTAGGGACTAAAAATCGTAAAGCCTGTGAAATTTAATTGTCTAGTCTTAAGATAACTAAATGTAATATGTGACCCTGTATTGGATTCTGTGCCAGAAAGAAACATTGCTCTAAAGATCATTATTGGGATAATTGTCAGAATTTGTATGAGGTCTGTAAGTAAGTAAACAATATTGTATCATTTTTAAATTTACTTATTATTTACTTTGATTATATAAATGAATTTATTGTTAGGGAATATAAAGTGAACTATTTGTTGATAAAGGAGCATGACATCTGCTACTAATTTTCAGATGGTTCAGAAGAAATATATGTGCACACCAGGGTGTGTGTGTGGACATACAACACACACGTGTATATATAAGGGGGAATGAATGAATGAATGAGGAAACAAGCGTGCCAAAACTAGCAATTGGAGAATAAAGCTCTTTGTACTCTTCTTATAACATTTGTGCACATTTCAAGTATTTAAAAATATTACAAATGTGTGGTTTGCACCAAATGAGAGAGTTTATTTGGCATTGCTGACTGAGCATTCATTGTGAAAAATACTCTAGTATATATGCGAATAGAATAGCTTGCATGTTTTACTTGTTGAAAACTTAGGATTTTAGTTTTTTTGTTTTGTAAATAGCCTGATAACATGGTAGTAGTTAATTTTTTTAACAAATGCTAACAACTTAGGGATTTCATAAATTTTTAGATGGACCATCAACTGATAAAGATACTGAAGAAAAGAAAAAAGATACTGCAGTTACATCACAGAATAGCCCTGAAGCAAGAGAAGAAAGGTATTTTGCTCTATCGGAATTCATTTATGTCGAAAGTCATAGTTGACCATTATTTCCTGCTTGGTCTTGTGATCCCTTATCTGTTTCCTAATTAAATAAATTAGCCAAGTATTTCAAGGTTTCTTACAAAATTTCCTCAAAATTTAGAAGAATTTAAAGATACTGCATAATTAGAAGAAATTATTTATGTTGTACCCAAAAGGTTTA
This sequence comes from Anoura caudifer, assembly GCA_004027475.1. Classification (NCBI taxonomy): domain Eukaryota; kingdom Metazoa; phylum Chordata; class Mammalia; order Chiroptera; family Phyllostomidae; genus Anoura; species Anoura caudifer. Next base: position 48,984 of record PVKU01005578.1, on the reverse strand, counting down.
ATTGAATTGCAATCACTGGGATAGCACTATGGGACTTGACAGTGAAGATACTGAGTAGGGATTCAGGTGGTTTCATCCTCTATTTACCACATTTCTGTCATTCATATATATAGCCCTGGGTCTGATTTTCCTTTTTGTTTTTATTTCTCTCCCCAATTTAGCTATTTGTCGTAAGAACTGAAAACGTGAGTTCATTACTGAAGGGTTCAAATTGTTTCTCAGATCTTACTGCATTTATTCTTCTCTATCACAGATAATGAACTGTGTAGTATCTAACACATTGACATAAAAGGTAATATGCCTAGTAGATTAAATACAGTTCTTCCACCCTAGCTGGTGTGGCTCAGTGCGTTGAGTGCCTGCCTGTGAACCAAAGGGTTGCTAGTTCAATTCCCAGTCAGGGCACATGCCTAGGTTGCAGGCCAGGTCCCCAGTTGGGGGCATACAACCACACATTGATGTTTCTCTCCTTCTCTTCCTCCCCTCTCTAAAAATAAATGAATAAAATCTTTAAAAAATGAAAAAACGGTTTCTCTGTTCTTGGGAAGCTTGTAATTCAACACTTGACATTGATTTGGGGCAATAGTTCTTAAAGTGTAGTCCCTGGAAGAGCAGAGAACCTGGAATCTTGTTAACAAAGCAAATTCTTGGGCTCTAACTTAGAACTACTGAATTAGGAATTCTGGTAGTGGGGCCTAGAAATATATTTTTAATAAACCCTTTAAGTAATTCTGATGCACTCAAGTTTTAGGCTACCTTTTTAACTTCATTCATTTTCTAAGAATTGATAATGTACTCCTTGTTTTTTTAGTAACAGAAAAAATCTCATATACTGTTATTTTACATATTAGTACTAACTAAATTTAATGATAAAGGAGGTAAGCTAAAAAGGGTTAAACACCAGTTGTTAATAAAATTAGTTCAGTTTTTCTAAATGTTATAAGATAATTTTAGGCTTTCAGAAAATTGTAAGAGTAGTACAGAGAACTCCCAGTTGCCCCAATATTTAGATGCATATCACATGCGCGCGCATGCACTAGTGTTGTTTTAAATCAGATCATTTGCTAACTGCATCAACATATATTTTCTAAGATCAAGAACATTTTTTTTACATATAATAACAATAAGGCTATCAGTATCCATAAATTAACCTTTTTCTAATTCACAGACCTTATTCATATTTCAGCAATTGTTTCAGTGTCTTTTATTTCAAGGGAAAATTTTTTTTACAAAATATTCAGTTTCACACTTTGCACTTAGTTATCATATCTCTTTAGTTTATCTGGAGTAATTCTCTGTGTGTCATTGCTTTGTATGACATTTATATTTTTTGAAATGTACAGGCCATAATAATTTATTAATTTTTTAACACATGCTTCCAGTCATCTAATTTGATGACATTTAGAGCCACTGCTTCAATGCTTTAAATACAAAATGTAGTGTATAGATAATATATTAAATAGATATTGAAGGGAGAGTAGGTTCTTAGTATATTTTTCCTCAGTTTTATGTAGTTGAAGTTTAGGGATAGAGTCTGTCTACAAAAGTGTAAGTTACTGTGTATGAAGTCTTATAAAGTGGTTGGTATTGCATGCATACACATTCTCTCAGGAAAATTTTAAGATTGGAGAAACAAGTCTGAGGTATCATATAAAGGAAGATACAAAGTTGTATGTAAGTGAGTTGTAGCTGAAAAGGTTTTACACTTTGAGTATAAGAATTCAAGGGGAAAGTAATGTAGTTAAAAAGCTTAGAAAGGAGTCTCCAGAATGTAAAAAGTGGGCCAGCAATAGTGAAATTAGTGAGAGAACGGCTCATCTACCTGTACAGTTTCCAGTGAGTGAGCTAAGCATTTGACTACAGGTACAGAGAACCAAAAGCATATTGCAGCATTTAAGAAGTGGGATTTTTAAACATTGGTTTGTTCATTGATTTGTCACTGACAGATGGTATGCTATGTACAGTAATACAGAAAGAAGTAAGTCCTAGTCTTTGCTCTTGAGAAGCCCAGTCTGGCAGGGGAGAAATTATCATAATCATAATATAAACCTGTGTGCAGACAATACTTTGGAAGTAAGGGGGGAAATCTGAGAAGGTTTCAGAAAGGAAACAACTAAACTTAGAAGGTATACAAAATGACCCTTTTGCCCATGGTGATCTCATTGTGAAATTTGACAATGGATTATGTTTTGGAGAGAAGGCAAAGGAAGTATCTACTTGCTGCAGTGCAGTGAGTTAGATCTATAGAAGGTGAATGAGTTAGTCTTGGGAAAAATTTATGGTAAAATCTGTAATGTGATAAAAGTTTACTGAAATCAGAAAAGTATTTTGTTTAGAATCTAATAAAGAAGTTAATCAGAAGCTGTTGAAATGATTAGGTTGACTGGAAAATTATTAAACTCTCCTGAACTCTCCTGATTAATTTGATGAATCTGGGGAGAAATTAAGAGACATTTTTATATTTTCATGGCTCATTTCTTACTACACATAGTTTTTATCCTGAAGGGGATCTTTTCTTTTTTAAAATTATAGTTTGATTATGCTATTACAGTTGTCCCAATTTTTCCCCCTTTGCATCCCAGACTCCCTCAGACAATCCCCACAACATTGTTCATGTCCATGGGTTTTGCCTGTAAGTTGTTTGGCTGCTCCATTTCCTATACAGTACTTTACATCTCCATGGCTATTCTCTAACTACTAATTTGTACTTCTTAATAAAAACTCACTGGTTATCTGATAGGAATAGGAGTTTTCAAACATCCCCACCCCCTTTTTTTGGGTTGAGAACTGATATTTTCTTGGTGCCATGTGTTCAACCCTTTCCTCATAACCAGGATCTTTGTTTTTCATTTATTGTATTGATCTATATATAATGTGTATTTTTGCTATTACAAATATTGTTTAATTTTTCAAAGGAGTATCAAGGTCAAGTTTTTAGTTACCGTATTTTTTCAGACTATAAGATGCACCCCCTAAATTTGGGGAGGCCATGGGGGTGCATTTTATAGGCCGAATGTAGCTTACCTGGCTCTTGCGGGGGGGGACGGATGCCTATGTTATTAAATATTTTACCACATTTTTTGCTTCAAAAATTTTTTCCCTATTTCCCCCCTCTAAAATCTAGGTGTGTCTTGTGGTCCAGTGTGTCTTACTGTTGTAAAAACACAGTAATTTTTTAAAAAATGAGAGACTTTTCTTTACTAAAATTTTAATTTCTTTTTAATCTATACATATGCATTTGCTTTTAATGTAAGAGTCACTATCTCACTTATATGGGTCAAAATATTTAGTTTTTAGAGAGTGATAATAATGGTGTTACTTTGAATTTTCCCTTACTTATTTTTGGTGTTTGTGTATATGTGTATTTTAGTAGCTCCAGTGGAAACGTAAGCAGCAGGAAGGATGAGACAAATGCTCGAGATACTTACGTGTCATGTTTTCCTCGGGCACCGAGCACTTCTGATTCTGTACGGTTAAAGTGTAGAGAGATGCTTGCTGCAGCTCTTCGAACAGGAGGTAAGTATGATGTACATCCTTTCATTGCTCAGTCCTTTGATGATTACCATCACCACCACCTCCGTATTTCTGTTTTTCCAGGGATAGCCCATTGATAGCTGACTAGCACTGCTTAGCTCAGGGGGTAGGTGTTAATAGGGGTTACTGAAGGCAGAGGGGTATAGGTGTACTGGGACCTGTTATAACTTTATAATTCTAAGAAATGGATTCCTTCTAGTAATTGGATGTTTCCTGATTTGTAGTAATTTAAACTTTTTTCCACAAAATTTTTCCCCTACATTTAGTCTGCAAACTAATTACCCCCCCATAGACACATACTGTTTTTGGGTCCAATTGTTAAATGTTACTGTGAAATATGTAAGTTTTGTATTCATGATTTTATTTTCAACTTTTTAAAAAATGGGAATGAGATCTTGATTTATATATGGAAGCTCTAATTTAGTTTGAAGGTACTCATTTTTATTATATAAAAATTTGGCTTTAAAATATATATAAGAATATTTACTCATCATCTTAAATTAATTTTTTTCTTTTCTATTATACTGAACCATAGTTAATATACCCTAGTTTTCTCCTTACTCTGCCCTTTCTACTTTGAGTCCCTAACTATTTTTTATATATTTTTTCTTTTTTCTTCCTAGCTTCTTTTTATTTCCTCCTATTCTTTTGAATATTTGCATAAGGAGTCATCTGCTTGGCAGATGAAATAAATGGTTTATTTTCATTGAAGCCTAAATCACAGGAGACAAGACAGTTCTTTCTATAACTTTCTACTTTCTATGGAGCCAGCAGACTGTATGGAATTGTGAAATGAGGAATTACCTTCTAGATCACTTACTTTTCTACTCCTGAGGGATGAGGATGCACTGTGGACATTAGGTGAATCCAGAAGAGGAGTTTAGTGGGTAGTAAAGACACCTGATTCTAATGCAAGTAAACTAAAAGTATTCTTTAAAGAAGGCAAATTGGGTTGAAGACATACGTATTGAATTTTTAAAAATATGTTCCAGTTACTTATTCTTAATAATTTTTTGTGTCTGTGTTTAGATGATTACATCACCATTGGAGCTGACGAGGAAGAATTAGGATCTCAAATTGAGGAAGATATCCTTTGTGTCTATATGCATAATTGTTTTAGCAGTCTGCTAGATTAACTATAAATTTTTCTTCCAGTATAGATTTTTTAATTTTTATTTTATTTGTATTCTTCAGTTTTCATCTTGATTGTGTTGTTTTGATGGTAAAAGTGAGGGCCATCTGTGTCATTTTCATTCTTTTTGTTGTCATTCAAAAGTAAAATAGTGTTGATAGCAATTTCTTTTTCTTTTTAAGATTTTATTTATTTTTAGAGAGAGGATGGGAGGAAAAAGAGGGAAACATCAGTGCATGATTGCCTCTTGTGCACCCCCTACTGGGGACTTCGCCTGCAACCCACACATGTGCCCTGACTGGGAATTGAACCAGTGACCGTTTGGTTCACAGGCGGGCATTCAGTCCACCGAGCCACACCAGCCAGGGCTTATTTTTCTGTTACACAAATGAAAATGTAGCATCTCAATTGAAATGCCAAAAAGCAGAGAAACCACACACTAGTAAGTTTCACAGTTGGGGGGAACTCAAAAAAGCATACACAACCCTCTGTGGGGCTACAAAGTGAAGGTCTCTAGGAGGGAGGCTTAACATGTAGGTATAGGAACCAGGGAACATCTAGGTGGCAGTGTGCTGGTGGGACTATCCTGGTTGAAGAAATAGCCTTGTTAGAAAGGGACCTCCTCAAGGGCTCAGTCTCTGCTGTGGACTGTTCTTTTGAGAATGAACCTTCAGGGCCACCATGTTGATCTCTTCTCATTTGGTCCAAGAGAACTGTGTAGTATTTGAGACGTTTAGGATCCTTGGTGGAAATCAGATTTGAGCAAGTTAAAGTTTGTAGACGTTCAAGCTCTTTTTCAAAAGTTTTCTAAGATTGGGTACCTGAGTATCTTTTTGAAACCCTTTTAATTTGTATGCTCCTGGCATTAAACATTAAGAAGAAAGCATTGCTCATTTGTGGCCTAAAAGTATAATCGATATTATTTGCCAGTTACAGATCAAGGAATATGGTAGAATCAAAGTGTTGTTGTTAATGTAAATTTGGAACAGTTTTTGTGAACTTCTTAAAAATTTCGGGAATTCTTATTTTGGCAGAATAGGGAAAAAATAATCTTACCTTTATAATTTAACCTTTTTTTCCTTAGTGGTCCTATACCTATATATCAAGAAATAAGGAATACAGACATGAAATACAAAAATAGAGTACGAAGTAGAATATCAAATCTTAAGGATGCAAAGAATCCAAATTTAAGGAAAAATGTACTGTGTGGGAATATCCCTCCTGACTTGTTTGCTAGAATGACGGCAGAGGTGAGTATATCTGACTATTGTTTCCATGATGTGATTCCATTACGTGAAGTGTAAAGTCTGTTTAAATCATAAAGTACTATATGACCGCTACATATATAATAAATCATCATTAGCTTTCCTGATGCATTTGTACATACAATATTCTAGACAAATACTGTACTTAAGGAGGTTGAATTGCTTGGCACCAATATTTAGCCTCATCCACAATTATACAATGATTTTTTGCATTAAATCATTGTCTGAAGAAAGAAGTGTTTTAACTGATTGTGGATTCAGGTAGAATTGAAGAGTGTAATTTGTAATTGAAAACAGACTTGGAAATCTCTAAGCTTTTTCTGTGGTTAAAACCTGCAAAATTAGTCACATCTTGTTAACTGTTCCTTAAATTTATATAGAGGTTGATGGGAAAAATGAAATTCATAGCTGGCTATTTATAGACATTGCTGTTCATAGAAAATAGCTGTTCTGTGTCTGCAATTTTATTATATTCTTAAGCGTCCAAGAGAGTAAATTCTTCTTTTACATAGCTAATAAAAATTATTGTATTTTAAAAATTCATTTAAAAAAACTCAAAGTAACTTCAAACTTTCACCAAGTCGAGGACATAGAGTAATGAAATCCCATATTATCTGTCACCCAGGCTTTCAGGTATTTTCAAGAATTTGCACCCTTTTCATCTATCTCTCTTTCCTTTTTCCTTATTTTCTCCTGAATTGTTTTCAAGCAAATCTGAGACATTATGTTATTTTACCTCTAAATACTTGAGAGGTATCTTTAAAAATACCATAGTTTTCTCAAATAAAGGTCATCAACACTCCCAGTAAAGCTATCAATAATTTCTTGGTATCATTTAATTAAATAGTAGATTTTACCATATTTTTGGACTATAAGATGCACTCCCACCCCACCCCCCTTTTGGGAGGAATAATGGTTGTTAATACTGCTGTTGAGTTCTGTTTACATTTACATTGGTGAAATATTATGTTGTTTATGTTACTAAATATTTTACCACATTTTTTGCTTCAAATTTTTTTTTTCCTATTTTCCTCCTCTAAAACCTAGGCCTGTCTTATGGTCCGAAAAATACGGTATCTAATATTGTTCTTTCATATCCTTTTTCTTGGTTGTACATTTATTTTGTGCCAGGATCCAAAGTCTACACATTTCCTTTAGTTTGGTCTTTTAAGATTTTTTTTGTTTGTTTGTGTATATGTGCGTGTGTATCTAAAGCAATGACTTTTCTTCCCCCTGCCTCTGCTTTTTTCTTCATGGCATCTACCTGTTGAAGAAACGAGTTTATTTCTTTTGTCCCGCAGTATGAATTGTCTTTTTTTGTCATAAGGTTATTTAACTTTTCTGTCCCATTTTCTGTTAACCAGAAGCTAGTTCTATAGGCTTTACTATATACAAGTTGAACTTTTTTCCGAACTTTTTTTTCTGCATAAACATTTCATAAATGGTGTTTTTTACTTCATACCATTTAACATCAGGAGAAACATAATCTCTGTGCTCTTAGCATTCTGAGATTCACCAGTGAGATTGTGTACTTACAGTCTGTTTCCCTCATCATAAAGTTCTTTTTTGCCCTTTCATCTAATGTGTTGTTCATCCATTGATGATCCTTCTCTGAATTGGTGGTGTTTTTTGTTTTTGTTTTTAACATTTTACTTATTTTTATCGTTAAAGGGGAAGGGAAGGAGAGAGGGAGAGAAATGTCAATGTATGGTTGTCTCTCGTGCATCCCTTGCTAGGAGCTGGCCTGCAACCCAGGCATGTGCCCTGACTGGGAATTGAACCGCGATCCTTTGGTTCACAGGCCTGCGCTCAATCCACTGAGCTACACCAGCCAGGGCTGAATTGGTGGTTTTATTAGGAACTGCAAAATAGTGATTTCTAAAATTATGTCATTCTTTTCACATTTATTAGCTCAATTTCTCTGATAAAGAAGCACTTTCCCTTATAAACTTGGGCATTACTCTGTTGGTTTGTTTAGGAAAGCTAGAGTGAATGTGTAATTTTTTCCCTTTAGTTAACAGTTATTGGAATGAGATGTTGGTGCCTAGTAACTGCCACTGGGGGCTTTTGTTACTGTTTTACATTTGTCTGTATGCTCTTTTTTTCTAAGTATCATACTTGATTGGTTCTTTACAGTAATTTATTTTGGTGGCTGAAGAAATATTAAATATCAGTCTAATAAGACTGATATTAAATGTTCTTTGGCCAATAGGAACAACTTTATTTTAGCTCCTCTATCCATTTGACTTTAAAGTCTTTGGTCGCTTCTTTGCTTTCTGGCACAAGAAAATGATCCTGGCTTATATCCTGTGGGTTCTTGGCTCAAAACTGGAACCAGACATTTTTCCAAAAGTCCTCGTTTCCTTTTTTGAGCAGGCAGTGGTACATCCCAATATAGACAGTAGAGTTGCTCATTGCTATAGGATTACATTGTTTGTAAGCATGTAAGCAGTAATTAATGCAGTTTTCACTTACAAAATTATAAGTATTTGAAGACATTTTAGAAGGAAGCAAACTCTAATTTAGAGTCCTTTGAGAAAAAATATTTTTTTACTTTTAAAACCTTAAAAATTGATTTTAGTTCTGTTATTAAGCTTATTGAGCATAAAAAGCATTCAAGATATACAAAGAAGACACCTATAACTATTATACCACCTTCTAATAGGAAATGGCTAGTGATGAGCTCAAAGAGATGCGGAAAAACTTGACCAAAGAAGCCATCAGAGAGCATCAGATGGCCAAGACAGGTGGAACCCAGACTGACTTATTCACGTGTGGTAAATGTAAAAAGAAGAATTGTACTTACACACAGGTTTGTGATTATTTATGGAGTCTTATTTTCATGTTAAGAATGTTGTAATTTCTGTTTCAAAAAAAGTAGTAATTACCAGTGTATTTTGATGTTTTTCAAGAGGAAATGTGATCTCTTAAGTGTAAGAATGCTTTCTTAATTCTAACAGATTCTGATAAATTGTAAATAAGTTATGTTTATACTTTCATGGACATTGTTATTGTGAAAGCTCTATCAGTTAAGTAACAATTATAAAATATTATACAATTTAGTAAAATGGCCATTTTCTTTTGCTAAGAGTTAATAAGCAGTTGATTATTGGTTAGTATATAAATAAACTGTCATTCTTTTTATTTCACAACCTCTTATAATTCAAGGAAAGTTCTTTGTTCTCCCTTGTATAGAGTGTGGGTACTTTTATCTTAATTGGTTTCCAGATATTTTTTCCTTTTAGCAACATATTTTGATGACTTTTATATTCATATATGGTATGACTGACCTTTTTTTTATCTTTTTAACAGCTTAAAAGAGCCATGTTACAGTTATCTTAGTTATGTATGCATATGTGAAAATAGTGTTTTATTACTCTCATTAATTTCATTTACCAAATAGTTTTTTGTGCTGTATCTGTAATCTGCTAAATCAGAATTTTCACCTGAAGGAATAACTTATCATATTTCATATTAATAAACATGGTTAGGGAATTGAATTTTCTGTTTGACAGAAACTAAGCACTTAAAAAATATTACTAGACTATGTATAAGTTGTAGGAAGGAAGGAGCCTTTCCTTTTTTTACTATATAAAAGTACTGTATTCTCAAGATTAAAAAGTCAAAAAGTACAAAAGATTATGAGTGGAAACTCCTTCCTCCCCACCGCACACACACAGTTTTGCTAGTAGCTACCTGGTTCTCCCCTCCCTAGAGATAAACCAGGATTACTAGTTTGTTTTGTGGCTTTCTACATGTTTTATGTACACAAGGTCTGTCTGGAAAAAGTCTGGCCAGTGTTAATGTAACAGTGGTTTGCATGACATTGATGTAACCTGGCAGCCAAGCTGGAACATACCTCCATAGAAACTATTTGCATGATTCAGAAGGCCACAGTTATTTGCAACTGGTGATTGGCAGCTTCATCACGACAACACATCTGCTTGTAAATCATATCTCATGTTGAGTTTTTTGGTGACACATCAAATCACCTAGGTGACTCAGCCCCCCTATAGCCCAGATTTGTCACCCTGCAACTTCTGGCTTTTCCCAAAACTAATATCACCTTTGAAAGGAGATTTTACCATCAAGGAAAATACGATGGGGTAGCTGGTGGAGATTGAAAAAACTGTGTAAGGTCCCAAGGTGCCTACTGTGAAGGGAACTGGGGCTTCATTGTCTTATGTACAATGTTTCCTATATTTTGTATCTTCTTCAATAAATGTCTCTTTTTCATAGTACATGGCTGATACCTTCTGGACAGACCTTGTATACTTACAAACAAGAATATGTTTTTGTTTTCCTGTCTTGCTAAACACATTTGTAGCATATTTTATAAGCTTCTGCCTCTTTTTTATTTTTTTAAATGTGCATAATACTTTATTTGTAGATATACTTTATTTTCAGATATACTTTATTTAACCAATCTAAAGTCCTTTACCTTTTTGAAGTGTTTCATTTAGTCATAATTATATCTGATATTTCAGTATTTTTGTGAAAGTATTACTACTGATAGTGAAATATATCAGCATATGAAAATGGTCTCAGAAAATTCTGAGTTGGAATTGCTTTATTTTCTTTTAATCAGTCAGCGGGAAAATATCAACAATATAAATTCTACTCTAAAAATGCCACATAGTAGAATTAAGTATAAATAGAAAGATGTTTAAAAGTCAAACTTTCTTTAAAATGTATAAACAGCTATGATTTAAAAAAACGTTTTTTTTTTTTTAACAAAAAAGAAAACAAGTCTAGAGATGAAGTCAGTATGGTTTTCTTATGGTCAAAAAATTCTGTCTTTAGATAGAAAACATCCAAATTTGTTGGCAAAACGTATGACATAAAAAAGTTAAGTGTGACTCTTGGTTAACATGTACCCACCAGGAGGTCAGATATTTTCCCAGAGAGCAAAAGGTTCCTCATATTTACTTTTAGGGTGCTAGATAGCAATATTAACTATATGTAAAATATTTCAGTATTTCAAAAGGATTATTTTTAACATTTTTATCTGAAGATCTTGAATAGGCAGAGTGCTGCTTTTTTGAGACTAGCTTATCTTTGGACTTTTGAGTTATTGGTGAAAAGTTATGTTAATATTTATGGGTATTATGGAACTTCTTGATCTTTGTAGTATGATATGTTAGGATTTTATCATCTCATTAAAATTACATATACCTTATTCAACATGCAGTATTGTTAGTATTTAGGTTCTTGCCTTCACCCATCTTCCTGTTCTCTATAATTAGATTAAACTAAAGAATAACTTTCTACTTTAATAATGCTTTGTCAAATTCATTTAGGAGTGTATACTTTAAAGAAATAACCCTTCTGTTTTTGAGACCTTTGGTTCCAGTATCCAAAAGAGACCTTTGTTCTTCTCCTCAGTGGAGAACATCAGAAGTATATAATCTTGTGTAAATAAAATCTTTAAAAAATCACATTAACTTATTTATTTTTGCTGTTTTCTTTTTGTTTTTAAATTTTTAGTTGTAACATACACATAACCTAAAATTTACCACCTTTATCATTTTTAAGTATATAGTTTAATAGTACATGTATAGTGTTGTACCAATCTCCAGAACTCTTTTCCTCTTGCAAAATTGAACATCTATACCCATGGAAAAACAAGTCTCCATTCCCTCTTCTCCCTAACCAACTACAAGTTTCTGAATTGAACTATTCTGGGTAGTCAAATGGATAAATGGAGTTACACAGTATTTGTATCTTGTGACTGGCTTATTTCACTTAGTATAATATTCATAAAAGTTATCCATATTGTAGCATGTACCAGAATGTCCTTTCTTTTTAAGGCTGAGTAATAATCTGTTGTACGTATATTACATTTTATTTATTCATTCATCTTCTGATGGGCATGGGGTTGCTTCCACTTTTGGGGCTATTGTGAATAACAGTGCTGTGAACTTGTGTATAAATACCTCTTTGAGAACACTACTTTCATTTTTGAGGGTATATATGAATACCCCCTAAAGAAAGTGGGATTGCTGATCATAACAGGCATTATGACCTGTCAGAAACAGGTCATCCTGCTGGACCGTCCAATATGCTCAGTGATCCACATAGGTGACCTTGGCCAGATAAATGTTCATGAAGGCATCAGTGTTGTGTGTGCACCCCTGGGCCATGATGTCACCCCACAGGTCCACATTGGTTACCTGGCCTGCAAGACCTGCTGTGGGATGATTAGGCTATTCTCAGAGGTTGTTGACTCTTGCACTGACTAGCTCTCCTTTCTTGTACCACCTGGCTGCTCCTTGGCTGGATTCCTTCTTCTTTTTTTTTTTTGTCCTGGGGATTTAATGAAATCCTATGGAACCAAGGTGGTTTATTAATAAATGCTAATATTATATTCCTTCCATTAAGTGTTTTAATTTGCAGTAAAACAAATAGAAACAGTCCTTGGAAGATGAAATCCAGTTATTCTGAGATTGGGGTTTTCAGACATGTTATATTCTGAGCTATCTCCTCTGCTCTCTAGTAAAGCCTAGTAAAGCTCTCCTACATGAAATTAATCTAATTTACAAAATGTACAAGCATGTCCTACTTTAGGAACCATTATCACTTAATCATGTTGGTTATTTTATTTTAATTCATTGACTGTGTGCTACTTATGCAAATTTTGATTATTTAACTCATTTTTAAATTATGTAAGTTTTGATTATTTCTTATAAAAGTATGTTTAAATTATATTTGATTGTTCAATGCATTTATGTGAAAAATATTCCAAATTTTAACTTAAAAGAGAAACTTAATTGTAAAAATATTGAGACTTCTAGTCATTATATTGAGTGTGATTTTATCATGCTTTTTTTTAGATTTCTTCCTTATGAGTGTAATTTTTTTTCCTTTTTGCTATATTATCTGTTGCTTTTTTTCTAATTTATCTAATCTTTTCACTTGAATATTTAATGCACATTCCCTAAATGTACAGAATTGATCAATGTGTTGCTTTAAAAAGGTAAAGCAATATGAAGTACCTACTTATTGAAAATTTGGGAAATACAGAAAAATGTGAACAAGAAATTCAAAATAACCTATCAATTTGCCATCCAACATCATTGAAAGAACAATGATCAATATTTTGGTGGCTGTATTATCTTGTGGCTTTTTTCTGACTCTAGTTGCAGCTAAATACTGTAAACTATTTTTTATATTTGTTAAACTTAGTTCCTGTAATGTAACCATTTTAGAGGGTTGGAAACATCCTAAGTGCCCATTGGTAGGTGAATGGATTAAAAAACTGGTTCATCTACACAATGGAATACTATGTAGCAGAAAGAAAGAAGAAGGAATTACACTCTGAGACAGCATGGATGGAACTGGAGACTATTATGCTAAATGAAATAATTGGTGAAAGACAAATACCATATGATTTCACTTGTAAGAGGATGAGGAAAATAAACAAATGAGCAAAACAGAACCAGAGACATGGAAACAGAACAGACTGACAGCTGCCAGAGGAAAGGGGGCGGGGGGAATGGTGGAAAGAGGGGGAAGGGAATCATCAAAGAACATGTATGAATGACCCATGGACATGGACTGTGGGAGCAGGGGATGGGGTAGGAGAGAGGAGGGCAAAGGGGGGGAAATCGGGACAACTGTAATAGAATAAACAACAATACAAGAAAACATTTTCCTCTTAATTCTTTAAAAACTTGTAAACATCTTAATATTTATATATTTCATCAGGTGAAGATACTGTAACTTATTTCATTATTTCCCTGTTGGTTAAGTTGTTTCTACTGCTTGTGCTATTATAAAGTCATCCTCATTAGCCCTAGCTGGTGTGGCTCAGTGGATTGAGCACAGGTCTACGAACTGTAAGGTCGCAGGTTCGATTCCCCATCGGGGCACATGCCTGGGTTGTGGGCCAGTTTCCAGTTGTGGGTGTATGAGAGGCAGCCAGTCAATTGATACTTCTCTTGTACATGTTTCTCTCCCTCCCCAGCTCTCTGAAAATAGATAAATAAAACCTTTTAAAAATCATCCTCTTCAAACACTCTTGTACAAAGATTTTTCATCCCTAACTTTATTGAGGAAAAATTAACAATTATAATTGTATATATTTAAAGTGTGCAGTGTGTTGACTTGATGTATATGGACATTGTGGAATGATTCCCAAGATCAAGATAAATAACACATTTATCACCTCACATAGTTAACTTTTGTGTGTGTGTGGTGAGAATACTTAAGATCTATTGTAACTATAGTCATGCTATACATTATATGTATTAGATCCTCAGAACTTACTCTTATAACTAAAGTTTGTACCCTTTGATTTATATGTATGTCCCAATTCCCCATCCCCCCAGCCCCTGGCAACCATCATTCTGTTCTGTTTATATGAAATAAGTCCCCCCACCCCCGCCTTTAAGATACCACATGTGAATATTTGTCTTTAGTGTATTTTACTTAGCATAATGCCCCCATATTTATCCATGTTGTCTCAGGTGGCCAGATTTCCTTCTTTTTTATGGCTGAATAAAATTCCATTGTGTTTATGTACCATTTTTCTTTATCCATTCATTTATTGAAGGACATTTAGGTTGTTCCATACCCTGGTTATGGTAAATACTGCAATGAACATGGTGTACAGATATATTTTTGAGATACTTATCTCATTTCCTTTGGATAAATATCCAGAAATGGGATTGCTGAATCATATAGTATTTTTGATTTTTAATTTTTTGAGGAACCTCCATACTGATTTTCATGTCCTTACCAGTACACATTCTTACCAACAATTTGCAAAGGTATTCTTCACATTCTCAGTAACATTTGTTACCTCTTGTCTTTGATAATAGCCATTCTGACAGTTGTGAGTTGATACTTTATTGTGGTTTTGATTTGCACTAACTAATTATTTAGAGATGTTGAGGTGTACACACAATTAGACATTGTATATCTAATTACCATCTTTAGATCAGATAACAAGTTTCTAGGTCACAGAGAAGGGTATTCAAGGCTTTTTGTTGTTGCTTAATTTTTAGAAGCGGTTATATTTGTCAAAATACAATATGCTTAATTTTCACATCTTTGCTAATTTGTAAGAGAAAATTGACATTTTTTAATTAACATTCTTAGTGATGAAAATTTTCATTTCTAATTAAATTTTTTTAGTGATGAAAATTTTCATATTTGGTAGTCATTTGTAAAAAAGTGTAATGTATGATATTAGATGATTTCCCACTTATCTGGGATTCATTAAACATGAAAAGACAAAGAAGGGAGGACTTAGAAAATTGAAGTTTGGAAAGGTGTGTTCTTCCGACATTAGCTTATTTGAACTTGTTTCAGTCTATTATACATTTTATTGTGGTAGTATTGTGGTTATTATATATTTTTATGTAGAATGTTCTTACTTAGATTGGACTTTTTATAGTATTATAAAAAGTAATATTTTTCATTTGATTTTTCTACAGGTACAAACACGTAGTGCTGATGAACCAATGACAACATTTGTTGTCTGCAATGAATGTGGAAATCGATGGAAGGTATGACACCTTGTTAGACTCTCATTGTACTCATTTATGATAGAATGATTTCTTCAGGTCTGTTCATAAGCCTGTCTAGATACCTAAATACATACATATGCTCACACTATTCACTATTCGGAGAGTTGTGACTAACCATTTGTAATGCAATATACTACATTGTATTCTGTTAGAAATAAAGAATGTTAATTTTCCTACCTTCATACTGTTTTGGTATAGGAATAACAGAATTGAATCTCATGTATTTGGTTACTTTATCACAGTTCTGTATGTACTATACTCATTCAATTGCTTCAACTCTTGTATTTCCAGAAAATCTGTGCATATGTATTTCTTCACTTCATAGGTTTTGATTCTGGAGAAATTTGTTGAAATCCAGTCTGATGATTTTAGTGTTACATTAGGAATTACAGATGAGCATTGTCATGGTCTGGTAGGCTTTTCACTAAGCCTTCACATTGCCTGTATACTCTTGAATTAGCCCCACACAGGCGAGTTTGTTACTTAAATGATTCATTCTTCAGTGATTTCTGTGAGCCACATTAGTATAATTTAAAATTGGGAGAAGAATTACATATCAGTCCTAAGATCACTTTTATTGTTAATAGATATGGGAATGTTGGGAGTGTAGGGTTGGGGAGACTCACATAGTAGGAATATAGTCTTTGGAGCCAAATAAATTTTTAAGTCCTTTGCCACATACCCTTACTGTACTATAATTTTATTAATGTATTAAATGTAAATAATACCTACCTTACAGGTTGTGGTGAGGAGTAGAAGTAATAATACATTTAAAGTGACTAATAATTGTTGGTGTTCCAAAAATGCAGACTATTTTTATCTTTGTTAAGTTTGTACAAGATTATTTTTTTTGGTTACACTTACATAGAGTTTTTAGTCTAATATTTATTTTGAATTATTCACATAGGTTAAAGCATTTTCCAAAAATCAGAAGTAAATTAAAAACTAGATGGTAGGAAAATATCTTCCACAAATATGGTATGGGACTTTGGACTTCGAAACTATTTTAGCAGTTGAAACCAGTACCCATTTTATTATGCACAAACATTCAGTTCTGAGCTGGGAAAGTTACTGATATTGAGAGTTCTTCCTGGTTTGAAATAGTGACTCTTCTCTTGAGTTTGCAGAAGTTTTAACATTAATCTAAGAGGGATATTCACATTTTCCCCCTAGTCCTATTGAGCAAATCTGGCTTTTCCAGATAGCTCTCTTAGATTTATTTTGCATGATAGATTACTGTTACTCTTAGTATTAGTGGTAGTCATAATAGTATAGGGCATATAACAGTTTGTTTTGAATACAGGCAGTTTGCTGCATAAGTTCTGATATAGGACCTATTAGATTTAAGAAAGTTCAATTTACTGTGGAAAGCTGATACCTAAGGTAGCTTACTCTAGAAGTTTAAATTTTAGAATTCATTTTTTTAAACCTATAAACACTAAAAAGGGTGTCTTTTTAATTTTTACTTTTTTAGATTAAATTTATTGGTGTAATATTGATTAATAACATTATCTGTAAGTTTCAGATGTGTGATTCTATAACATATACTCTATCATTTGTGTATTGCATTATCTACTCACCACCCAAAGTTTAGTCTCCTTCTGTCATGTATTTGACCCCCATCCCCTCTTTGTCTTTCTCCAAACCCGTTTCCTCTCTGCTAACTACCACACAGTTGTGTCTAGAAGAGGCTCTTAATTGGAAAAAAAAAAAAAAATTACACTATTTTACTTATATATTTCTCCTAATTCTGAGTTGGAAAATTCAAATGCTTAAGACAGGTGATTATTCATGTTTGAAAAATCAAATATCGTCTTTTTAAAAAATGTCCTTTTCTTAATGTAAAGTGTATGCTGTTAAATGGGGGAAGGGAAACACCCTATATTGTCTGTATTTAAAGGTTTCATAAATTTTTCTTCTTTTTTGACAGTTCTGTTGAGTCAGAAGAATTGGCAAAATATCTGGACCATTGAGAAAATGGATTTTGTAATTAGCTTTAAAACTAGGCCAGGGAACTAGTTTTTCTGCAAATCAGATTTTTAAAGAAAATGCATCCCTCGTGTTACTCTTTGTTTTTGACATGGCATCCTTCCTTAAATGACTTCTGTAGTTTCAGATCAGTAGGGAGACTACATAATAATTGTATAGTGTCTATTTCAAACATTTTTTCATTTTTATAAGTAATTAAACTTTTATCAATTAAACTTTTGGCAATTTATTTTTACCTTTTTTGCTTCTTAAAGAAAAATTACTTTAACTTTTTTACAGTCTAAAAAATACAGTAGAAATGTTATTCTCAGTTAATACCTAAATGAAAATTACATTTTTCTCTGGCATGTACCTACAAATATTAAAGGAGAGGTAATATAATTTTAAGTTTATGAAATGTGGTATGTGTTCAAATAATACTTGACCAGCTTATCTAAATTGTATATAATATTTGAACTAGCATATGAAATTGGTTTTAATGATTATATTCACAAGTCTGGAATAATTAGATATTATTTTGCATTTGTAACTAACTATGATCATCGTTTCTTGTAATTTCTTGTACATGTTTATTTCTTGTTCTTAATAGAATTTACTTTTGGGAATATGACTTGATTTCATTGAAATTCATTTGATTTTGTTATTTACCTGTCTGACTTAATAATGTATTTTAGTTTTGCAGAACACTGTTTAGGAGGCTTTTCATAAACCCTATCAGAGGCAAAGAATAAAAGCATCTAATTTTCTTCCCCTCGTAGAAAGACATATTGGGGGAAATGTTTGCATTTTAGTATAGTGTCATTATTATAAACAGTTCATTACTTGATTTTGATTTGGAAATCTATACTGGCCAAGAATTAAGTTTTAAGGATTATATAAATCTTTTCATATTGAGGTTGATAGAAAATATTTTTTGTCCTAAGTCTATTAAGCTGACTTTTTCTGTTACACTATTAATGAGGTTGTTGAACAAATTGAATATATGGACAATAAGGCAACTCTTTTTATAGTACAGATATTACAATTAAGTTTTATTTTTTTGTTTAAATGTGTACTAGTGTTCTATTAGGAATAAGAAAAAAATTTTCACACAGGTTTCTTAGGGTACACTTGATCTAGCATATTTTAAAAGGCTACTATTACAAAGTCTACAGCTTATCATTCTAAATCTGTATTCTATCAAACACCTACAGACAGACTTCATTACATGCTTTACTCTTCTTTGGTCTCATTTGCTTATTTGTTGTTGGAAATCAATTTTATGTAATACAGAAGATAACATTTAAAGGTCACTGTTAAGACCCCATATTATAAGACTTGGCCCACAGGTACCATTCCATCTTTACTTTCCCAAATTACAGATTAACCTTTTGTTTTATCATTTGAAAAATAAGTACAGTTTTGAAAGGATGAGTTTTAAGAAGAACAGAATTAAAATAGTTCCACTTTTAAGCTGTGATGCATTTTAAAATTTGTAATTCAATAAAGTTTCTTGTTATTAATTGTATCACATTTTGTCATTTTATTTAACATTGAAGTTTGCTTTACTTTTTTTTTTTTAAGTTCTCTTCTTCCATCTGCTAAGGTGTTCTTAAAGTACAGTTTTAATTAAGTGATGCCTGCTGGTTTTAGTAAAAACTAGTGTTTAGCAGTAGTACAGAGCATGTTTCTCCTCTCTGTTCTGGGTCCCTGGCAAAGGGTGCCAGGGTGGTTCTGAGTAGGGCATGTGAGCATATCCCAAGTGTCACTTAATGTAACATGAAAGACCAAATAGTGAGTCTACTACAGGAAAATACCTAGCCAGTTATAAAGCAGCTGGAAGTAAATGTTATCAAGGGTAATATTTGATAATATTTATTTCCAGGATAAAGTACCTGTGTTAAACGAACATAGGAATCAAATTAGGCAAATGTGGCAACTAATGAAGAACCATACTGGGAAAGCAGAAAATAACCACCTTGTTTTGTTTTTTTTTTCTTGCTCACCTGAGCAAGCGGTGATGAGCATTGGTTATAAGTGTTGTTAGACCGTGGTGGCAAACATTCTGAAATATTTATAACACCCAAACATTGAAATTTGTGTATACCTTAGAAATGGAAGGTTTCAGACTATTAATAAGGCAAAAAGAAGTAATAGGCTATACTTTGAATTTTTATAGGTGCACAGAGTGATTAACTTTACAGGCCAAAGTATAATGTTGGATTTGAATTGAATTTACTTCTTAAAGAAAAACTACAGTTATGATTTTGTGACTTAAAGAGTTTTAATCAATAATCACCTCCAACCCCTGCAATGCTCATTTAAGTGTAGAAAATTAGCTATTCAAGAATATCCAATGGGAAATGTGATGTGAATAATCACTGACAAAATCAGTCTACTTTTGTCAGTTTGAAAAATAAGCAAAGTACTAATATTGAAGATGCTCTTTCACAGTATATGTAACAGAGTCACTAATAGGTTCCTAGGTAGTCATGGAAAGACTTATGTTGAAGAAAAGCTTAAGTAAATTGAAGTCGGTCACAAGTAATCTAGAAGTACATTAGAGAAAAATCTCATAATGTGGCTATGTTAGCTAATGATACCTATAATTTAATAAAGATGGAGTTGGTAACTTTTTATGGGAAACTTGTTCACAGCAGTATTTTTAGCTCCCAGAAGAATGCTTATCACATAGTAGGTACTCATGAAATAGTTTTTCTTGGTTGTATTTGTATCAGTGCATTACATCTTTTTCCTGATTGCATTATAGCTGAGATGTACCTGCAGAGGTAGGCTAGATGACTACTGGTTGGCAATAATTTAGCTTCTAACTTTAAAGAAAGAAATGTAATGAGCTAGAGTCTTGGGAGATCTCTTTAGGTACTTGAATTCTGCAAAGTGATGAAACAGTTTTATTATTAATTAAAAAGTATTTTTTCAGTATAACTTGTGTACTCTTGCACATATTTATTCAAGATGGAATAAATATGAAAATGAAAGCACATATGGCTACCTCAAATAACTTACCTTGCTCTGGTTCCTCTCCCTGGGTGCTATACAAAGACAGCTATTTTTTGTTCTTTAATAGCTGTGACTGCAAAGACAAACAATGTTTCTTATGTGATATGCCATACAGTCCAGTTAAATTAGCCCGTGTTTCCATAATGGGATGACTGAGCTGCTTGGAAATAAAAGCCCTTTATTTTTTTACTCTTAAATGTGTTTTGCAGTATGTAGTCAAGATATTAATCCATTTGAAAGCATAGCTGATATTTTTTTAAAAACACAAAACCCAAGACATGAGAGCATTGGATTGGAATGTCACAGCTGTACCTTTTGTCTTTTGGGCACTAGTTCCCCAACATGTTTTTCTGGTTCATTTACGGCATACCTTCTCACTTCCATATGTCTCTGATGGGTCTGTCATTCGCAGTATCCCAACCCACACTCCCCTTCTTCCCTGGAATTACTGTGTGAAATATGGGAGAGCCCCACCTGCTGTGGCTCCGTTGCTTGGGTGTCATCCCGCAAATCGAGACGTCACTGGTTTGTTTCTCAGCTGGGGCACATGCCTGGGTTGGTTGCATGTTTGGTCCATGGTGCACATTTGAGAGGCAACTGATTGATTTTTCTCTTTCACATAGATGTTTTTCTCTCTCCTTTTCCCTCTCTAAAAGTAAAAAAAGAAACATGAGAGCAATTATTTCTACTGTAATGGCTAAGCCAGCAGGATCTGCATTGGGCTCCCTGTACCATTTTGTCTACAATGTGCAGAGACCCTCTGTGTGTATTGAAACCTGGGAAAGTTGAGATTAAGAGATTTTGATAGCATTGATTAACTCCATCCATCCTTGTGGAAGCCAGAACGACTCTACACTTACTGTTAATTAAAGCCAATCAGTTTTCTTTGTGTTTAAGCTAGGTCAAGGTAGGTTTCTATAGCAAGCAATTACATAATTTTATCTTTTAAATATATTTTATTGATTATGCTATTACAGTTGTCCCAATTCCCCCCTTTATTCCCCTCCACCAGGCACCCCCCCCCCCAGCATTCCTTCACCCTTAGTTCATGTCCATGGGTCATACATACAAGTTCTTGGCTTCTCTATTTCCTATACTATTCTTAAACTATCCCTGTCTATTTTCTACCTACCATTTATGCTACTTATTCCCTGTACCTTTTCCTTCATCCTTCACTCCCCTTCTCCACTGATAACCCTCTATGTGATTTCCATTTCTGTGATTCTGTTCCTGTTCTAGTTATTCGCTCAGGATTGTTTGTTTGTTTCATTTCTTTTTTCTTTTTTTTTTTTTAGGTTCGGTTGTTGATAGTTGTGAGTTTGTTGTCATTTTACTGTTTATATTTGTGATATTTTTCTTGCATAAGTCCCTTTAACATTTCATATAATAAGAGCTTGGTAATGATGAACTCCTTTAACTTGACCTTATCTGGGAAGCACTTTTATCTGCCTTTCCATTCTAAATGATAGCTTTGATGGATAAAGTAATCTTGGATGTAAGTCTTTGCCTTTCATGACTTTGAGTATTTCTTTCCAGCCCCTTTCGCCTGCAAGGATTCTTTTGAGAAATCAGATGACAGTCTTATGGGAACTCCTTTGTGGGTAACTGTTTGATTTTCTCTTGCTGCTTTTAAGATGCTTTCCTTATCTTTCATCTTTGGTGATGTAATTATGATTTGCCTTGGTGTGTGCTTCCTTGGTCCAACTGCTTTGGGACACTCTGGGCTTTCTGGACTTCCTGTAAGTCTATTTCCTTTGCCATATTGGGAAAGTTCTTCATTATTTTTTTCAAATTAGTTTGCAATTTCTTGCTCTACCTTTTTTCCTGGCACCCCTATGATTTGGATGTTGTAACCTAAGTTTAAAGTTGTCCCAGAGGTTCCTAAGCCTCTCCTCATGTTTTTGAACTCTAGTTTGTTCATTCTGTTCTGGTTGAATGTTTATTTCTTCCTTCTGGTCCAAACTGTTGGTTTGAGTCCCATCACTGTTGGTTCCTGTACATTTTTCTTTATTTCACTTTTTATAGCCTTCATTTTTTCCTCTATTTTGTGACCATACTCAACAAATTCTATGAGCATCCTGATTACCAGTATTTTGAACTGTGCATCTGATAGGTTGGCTATCTCTTCATTACTTAGTTGTATTTTTTTTCTGGCACTTTGTTCTTTCATTTGGGTCATTTTTTTGTCTTGGTGTGCCTGTTATGCAGTAAGGGGTGGAGCCTTAGGTATTCACCAGGAAGTGGCAACTCACATGTCTATATAGTGGTGCTGTGGGGCGCAGGGGGGAACCAAGAGAGAACAGTGCCGCTCGTTCAGCTCTCCGCTAGCTTTCAGTCACTTCCTTTGCTACCCACAAGCAAATTGAGCACTTCTGGCACTTATTCCTGTGTGGGTGAGTTTTTGTACATTTTAAGACACCGTGGGTCTTTCCAGCGAACTCTCCTGTGAGGCTGGGAGTTTCTCCCACTGCCTCAACCCCCACAGGTTTTTCGGTCAGAGGTTTTGAGGCTTTATTTCCCCACACTGGAAACCTGGGTTGTGCAGTCTGTCTTGTCCACAGTTCCTCCCAGTTGATCCACATGCAAATGTGGGACCACCCAGTCTGCCAGCTGCAACCTTGCTGGGAGTGCTCTCTGCCCCAGCTGCCTGTCTGCACCCCTCCTACTGATCTGGATGAATGTTTCTTTAACTCCTTGGTTGTCAGACTTCCATACAGTTCGATATTCTGTCAGTTCTGATTTTTTGTTTTTAAACTTGTCCTTTTGGTTGTGCAAGGAGGCACAGTGTATCTACCTACATCTCCATCTTGGCTGGAAGTCTACTTTTTTTTAATCCTAAATTGTTTTTAATGAACATTTGAGTAAATAATACAATGATTTTAAATAAATAATGGTGTCAGAACATTAAAACCTGTGAAAGCAATTCTAAGATTTCCAGTTAATTGCAGAAGCATAGATGATCTGGAAGACTCTTTAAAGTCAGTATCAGTCTGACATCTGGATTATTTCACAGGTTTGTCTACTTACTCCCCACCCCGTCCCTTAATTGCAGTCCTCATCCCTCTTGAAATTTATCAAAACGTTCATAGACCAAATGATTTTTAATGATCTACTCATTAGACACTGTTAAAATTCAGATAAAATTCACATAGCATTGTATTAGATTTTGATCTGATACATGTGTAAGTAGTGAAATGATTACCTCAATAAGTTTAATTAACATTGGTCGCATAAATAGTTCCATTTTTTTTCTTGAGGTGGGAACCTTCAGAATCTACTACGACAATTTGCAAATATACAGTCCACTATTTTTTATTGTTCAAGTACTGTTTTCTCCTTTTCCAGCCACCAGTTTCACCTGCCCCACCCACCCTCCACTGCCCAGCCTCAATCCTACCTCCCTTTGGCTTTGTCCATGGGTCCTTTACACATGTTCTTTGATGACCCTTCCCCTTCTTCGCCCTGTTATCTCCCTCTCACCTCCCCTGTGGTGACTGTCAGTTTGTTCTTTATTTCAGTGTCTGGTTATATTTTGCTTGGTTGTTTTATGGATTAGGTTCTACTAATAGGTGAGATCATATGGCATTCTTCTTTCACAAATACTTATATGTAAATTCAGTCATTGATATGTATTGCCATTCTTCATAATTTTGATTTTCTAAATGTATTTAAATTTCATATAATAGAACTTCTGACCAAAATGGAGGCATAGGTAGATACCCTTTGCTTTCTTGCACAACCAAAAGAAAGGCAACCACCAATTCAAAAACAAAAACAAGCAGAACTTCCAGAAAATTGAAATGTGTGGAAGTCCAACAACCAAGGAGTTAAAGAAGAAACATTCATCCAGATGAGTAGGAAAGGCAGAGATGGGCAGCTGGGGCAGAGAGGATGTGCAGCAAAGTGGTGGCTAGCGGACCAGGTGGGTAAGGGGGCAGCTGGTGGATTGAGTGATACCACATTCGCATTCTGATCAACTGGGAGGGACATTGGGGAGCAAGACAGACCACATAACCCAGGGTTCTAGCATGGGGAAATAAAACCTCAAAAGCTCTGGCTGTAAAAATCTGTGGGGCTGCAGTGGCAGAAGAAACTCCCAGTCTCACAGAAGAGCCCACTGAAGGAACTTGCAGGGTCCTGGAAGGTACACAAACCCTCCCACCCACCTAGGAAACAGCACCAGAAGGACCCAATTCTCTTGTGAGTAGCAGGGAAAGTGACTGAAAGTGGGGAGAGAGCCAAGCCAGCAGCATTGTTCCCTCTCTGATCCCTCCCCCACATACAGTCCCTCAATCCAGTGAAGTGGGTTTTCCTGACTTGGCACATACCTGTGCAAGATAACAGATGCACTGGGGCAAATAAATACGGCCCAAATGAAAGAACAGATCAAAACTCCAGAAAAAGAACTAGCCAAGGAGGAGCTATCCAGCCTATCAGATGCAGAGTTCAAAACACTTGATAATCAGGAGCCTCAGAGAAATGATTGAGTACAGATGCAAATTAAAGGAAGAAGTGAAGGCTATCCAAAGTGAAATAAAAATGTACAGGGAACCAACAGTGAAAGGAAGGAAATCAGGGCTCAAATCAATGATTTGGGACAGAAGGAAGAAATAAACATTCAACTACAACAGAATGAAGAAACAAGCATTCAAAGAAATGAGATATTTAGGAACCTCTGGGACAACGTTAAACATTCCAATATCTGAAAGAGATAAGAGAAAGCAAGACTTTGAAAACTTAATTGAAAAAAGAATGAAGGAAAATTCCCTATTCTTGCAAAGGAAATAAACATGCAAGTCCAGGATGCTCAGAGTCCCAAAGAAATGGGGTCCAAAGAAACACCAAAATACATCATAATCAAATTACCCAAAATGAAAGATAAGGAGAGAATCTTAAAAGCAGCAAGAGAAAATCAGAGAGTTACCTACAAAGGAGTTCCCATAAGACTATCAGCTGATTTCTCAAAATAAACCTTGCACACAAGGTGCTGGAAAGAAGTATTCAAAGTTATGAAAGGCAAGGACCTATATCCTAGATTATTCTATCCATCAAAGCTACCATTTAGATTGGAAAGGCAGATAAAGTGCTTCCCAGATAAGGTCAAGTTAAAGGAGTTCATTACCAAGCTCTTATATGAAATACTAAAGGGACTTAGAAAAAGAAGAAGATCAAAAAATATGAACAATAAAATGATGAACGCACAACTATCAACAACAAAACCTAAACAGACAAACACAAACAAACACAAACTAAGTGAACAATGGAACAGGAACAGAATCACAGAAATAGAGATCACATGGAGGTTTATCCGTGAGGAAGGGAAGACAGGAGAATGAGCAAATAAGAAGCATAAATGGTAGGTAGAAAATAGAAAGGGGGAGGTTATAAATAGTATAGGAAATGGAGAAGCAAAAAAACTTGTGTGTATGACCCATGACCCATGGACATAAACTAAGGGGTGGAGTTGGGGAGCAATGCTGGAGGGAAAGCGGGTGCAGGCCTGAGGGGGATAAATGGGAGAAAACAAATGGGATGACTGTAATGACATAACAAAATATACTGTAAAGAAGAACCCAAACAATGGGAGAAAAGTTTGCAAACCATATATATGATAAGGGAATTTAGATTATACAAAGAACTTTTATAAATCAGTAACAGCCCAATATAACGCAATATTAAAACTAGACAAAGGAAGATACACAAATGTTCAATAAGTCTGTGAAAAGAGGTTCAATATCATTGGTTATTAGAGAAATGCATATCAAAACACCCATGATCTACCGCCTCACACCTACTAGGATGGTAATAATAAAAACAACAATAAATGCTGAGGGAAACTAGAAATTTTAACCTTCATGCACTGCTGATGGAAAAATAAAATTGTGCAGTCACCTTGAAAATTAGCCTGATAGTTCCTCAAAGTGTTAAACATAGAATTACCATGAACATGGAGTTACAGTTCCATTCCTACAAGAAAAATGAAAACATCCATACAAAAAAGTGTACACAAATGTTTATGGCAGAATTACAATAACCAAGAAATGGAAACAACTCAAATGTCCATTAACTGATGGCTGGCTAAACAAAATATGCTGTATCTGTCAAATGTAATACTTATGCAAGCATTAAAGGGAAATAAAATGTTGATACATGTTAAAACCTAGCTAAACCCTGAAAACATTATTCTAAATAAAAAGTCACAAACAAAAAGGTTACATATGATTCCATTTATGTCAAATGGAAAATCCATAGTAGTGAGAATAGATTAGTGGTTGTTACAGGTTGTTTGGGAAGGGAGAATGGGGAATGACTGCTAATGGGTGTGAAAATTTGGTAGGGAGAGAGGAAAATGTTCTGTAATAGTGATATATGCACAATATAGTGCACATAATTAAAACCATTAAACTGCACTTGTAGAGTGGACTTTATATAAATTGTTTCTCAAAATTTATTTTGTAAACTAAGATTTTAATATTTACTTCCATTTTTTCTTTCCTTTCCATGTACAGAGATACATCCAAAGAACCTGTACTGAAAATTTAATTTTTTCTTGATATAATTACAATATATGGAAAATTGGAATTAGTAATCAGTGACTTCAGGTTTCATACATTCTTATAAAAATGTCTAAATTATTGGTTGCCATGAGTTATGAAAAGAAGCAAAATAGTGCAAAGGCTATGGGGCTACAAAACCAATGGAAGAGAAGACTTGTGCAAGCCACGTAGTCTCTCTTGGGACCCCAACTACGCAAGTGTGAAATAGGAAAGCTGAGATAGATGATCTTTAGCATCTGTGTGCTTTCATCATTTGCCCTAGACAATTGGCTTTACAATCAAATTTTCAAAGGCCTTTAATATTTACAAATTAAATAGTAATAATTTTTTTTCTACAGAAAATTTTCAAATAACCTAACCCTACACCTACAAGAACTGGAGGAACAACAACAAAAACAGCCCAGAGAAAATAGAAGGAAGGAAATAGCCAAGATCAGAGCAGAATTAAATGACATAGAGACTAAAAGCACAATTCTAAGGATCAATGAATCCAGGAGCTGGTTCTTTCAAAAGATAAACAAAATTGACAAGCCTTTAAGCAGGCTCATCAAGAAAAAAAGAGAGGACCCAAATAAACACAATCAGAAATGAAAGAGGAGAGATTATAACCACAGAAATACAAGGCTTCTAAGAAACTACTATGAAGAACTACATGCCGAGAAATTTGAAAACCTAGGTGAAATGGAGAGATTTCTAGAAAAATATAATCTTCCAAAGCTCAATGAAGAAGTAGCAGAGAGCTTGAACAGACCAGTGACAGCTGATAAAATTGAAGCAGTAATTAAAAAACTCCCAACACACAAAAGCCCTGGACTGGATGGGTCCACAGGAGAATTTTACTGGGGGTGGGCTATGCCCATAGGTCACCCCCACCCCTGGCCACCATGGATGAGAATAAGTCTACCAAGATGTGATCTGCTTGGGGAGGAAAGGTGGCCAATCTCTCAAAGGAGAAAGGCCAAGAGCCTCTTCCTCAATGGGCTTTTATTGATTCGTTTTGCATAGGAATATGGGCTCATTAATCGTTATCAGACAGTAAGGATCAAACAAGAACTCTGAGGGCCTATTTTGAGTCAGGGTCAGATAGCTAAAGAGCAATAAAACTTTGAGGAACAAACTCACTCCTTGTTTGGACCCTTATTTAATTGAGAGCATTCTAAACAAAGCAGATTTCAGGATTTTACATATTCTTTCTTAGGCCTGGTCACCTTAGGGAACCCGCCCTTTCCAGCACAGGGCTACACCCGCCACCAGCATTGTTTCAGGCTTAAGGCATTGTCTCAGGCTTAAGTCAGGCAGGATAAGCAAGGGGGCCAAGAGATTGCAAGACTTTTGGCAGACAGAATGAGGACTCAGGCTATGTCAGGATAGCTGAGGGGCCAGGGCCCATCACCCCCTTTTGCTGTAGCCCCCCAAGTCCTTCTTTGGGGCCTCCATGTGATTGTGCCTGGCTTAGGTCATTCCCCTCTTGGGGAATCTTACCCGTCATTGGCTAACCAATCAATTATTGGGGGCCAGTTATGGATGAAGTAAAAGGAGCAGAAGCAGCACTCCTGCCAGGGAGATAAGCTTTGTCTCCTCAGTGGCTTATGGTCTGAAGGTCCCTCACTCAGCCTTAGCCATGGTGGGGTTCCAGCTTCTGAAACCAGGCAGGGCAGTTCCCAACATTTTACAAAGCATTTAAGCAAGAGCTAACCCCTATCCTTCACAGACTATTCCAAAAAATCCAAAATGATGGAAGACTCAAACTCTTTTTATGAAGCCAGCATCATCCGAATCCAAAAACCAAATAAACACATAAGAAAAACTTCAGGCCAGTATCTCTGATGAACAGAGATGCTAAAATCTTCAACAAAATATTGGCAAATCACATCCAGCAATACATTAAAAAGATCATATACCATGACCAAGTGGAATTTATCCCAGGGATGCAAGCATGGTACAATATTCACAAATCAATAAACATAATACATCACATAAACAAGAGCAAAGACAAAAAACATGATTATATCAATGGATGCAGGAAAAGCATTTGATAAGATACAGTGCCCATGTATGATAAAAACACTCAGCAAACTGGGAATAGAGGGAGCATTCCTCAACATAATAAAGGCCATATATGAGAGACCTACAGCCAACATCATACTCAATGGGCAAAAACTAAAAACGTTCCCACTAAGATCAGAAACAAGGTTGTCCACTTTCACCACTTCTATTTAACATAGTATTGGAAGTCCTACCAACAGCAATCAGACAAGAAAAAAAAGGCATCCAAATTGGAAGAAAGGAAACAAAACTGTCATTGTAGATGACATGACTGTATATGTAGAAAATCCTATAGATTCCACCAAAAAACCACTCAGCCTAATAAATGAATTTGTCAAAACAATGGTTTATGAAGTCAATATTCAGAAATCAAAGGTATTTTTGTGCACCAACAATAAAATATCAGAAACAGAAGTCAAGAAAAAAATCTCATTTACTATAGCAACAACAAAAATAAAGTACCTAGGAATAATCCTAACCAAGGAGATAAAAGACCTGTACTCAGAAAACTACATGACACTGAAGAAAGAAATTAAGGAAGATACAAACAAATGGAAACATATACCGTGTTCATGGTTTGGAAGAATTAACATCCTCAAAATATCCATACTACCCAAAGCAATTTATAGATTCATTGCAATACCCATGAAAGTACCAATGACATATTTCACAGATATAGAACAAACATTTCAGAAATTTATATGGAACCATAAATGACCCCTAATAGCCACAGCAATTTTGAGAAAGTAGAACAAAGTAGGAGGATCACAATACATGATATTCCAAGCCCACTGTAATCAAAAGAGCCTGGTGCTGGCATAAGAAGAGACACATGAACCAATGGAACAGAATAGAGAGCCCAGAAGTAAACCCAAGTCTCTGTGGTTAATTAATATTTGACAAATTAATATTTGCTGCTGCATAAAATATAGTAAAAATAGCCTCTTCAACAAATGGTGTTGTTAAACCTGAACAGCTACATGCAAAAAAGTGAAACTCGATCACCAACTTACACCATACACAAAAATAAACTCAAGATGGATAAAAGACTTAAATGTAAGTCATGACACCATAAAGTCCTAGAGGAAAACATAGGTAGGAAAATCTCAGATATTCCATGCAACAATATTTTCACTGATAAGTCCTCTAGAGCAAGGGACAGAAAGGAAAGAAAAAAGAAATGGGACCTCATCAAAATAAAAAGCTTCTGCATGACTATGGAAAACAGTATTAAAATAAAAAGAGAACCAACTGTATAGGAAAACATTTGCCAATGATATCTCGGACAAGGCATTGATCTCCAAAATATATAAAGAACTCATGACTCTAAGAAGACAAACAACCCAATTAAAAAATGGGCAAAAAACCTGAAGACACTTGTCCAAGGAGGATATACAGAGGGACCAGAGACATATGAAAAGATCCTCAGCATCACTAGCCATCAGAGAGATGCAAATTAAAACCACAATGAGATATCCCTTCACACTGGTGAAAATGGCTGTCATAAACCAATCAAAAACAATAAGTGTTGGAGAGGATGTAGAGAAAAGGGAACCCTAGTGTACAGTTGGTGGGAATGCAGACTGGTACAGCCACTGAGGAAAACAGTATGGAATTTCCTCAGAAAACTAAAAATGGAACTGCCTTTTGACCTGGCAATTTCACTGCTAGGACTATATCCTATGAACCCTGAAACACCAATCCATAAGAAACTATGCACCCTGATGTTCATAGGAGCACAATTTACAATAGTCAAATGCTGGAAGCAGCCTAGGTGCCCACTGGTGAATGAGTAGATCAATAAACTATGGAACATTTACACGATGGAATACTATGCAGCAGAAAGAAAGAGCTCCTACCCTTTGCCACAGCATGGATGGAAACTGGAGAGCATTTTGCTAAGTGGAATAAGCCAGGCGGTAAGGGACAAATACTATATGATCTCATCTATAAGTGGAACCTAATCAAGAAAACAAACAAGCAGCAAAATATAACCAGAGACATTGAAATCAAGAACAATCTGACAGCAACGAGATGGGAGGTAGGAGGGGATAATGGGAGGAAAAGAGGGAAGGGTTTTCAGGAACAACTATAAAGGACACATGGACAAAACTAAGGGGGGCTGGAAGCAGGAGAGGGAGGTGGGGATGGCTGGGGT
The DNA here is from genome assembly GCA_004027475.1 of Anoura caudifer. Taxonomy (NCBI): domain Eukaryota; kingdom Metazoa; phylum Chordata; class Mammalia; order Chiroptera; family Phyllostomidae; genus Anoura; species Anoura caudifer. The sequence goes on along the minus strand of PVKU01005578.1, from coordinate 17,770 downwards.
GAGGGGGAGTTTTGAGGGGTAAATAGAGGCAACTGTACTTGAATAATAATAACAAAATAATAAAAACAAACAAACGAAAGAATTGTTTTCTGACAAAAATGCCCTGTACTTATTAAATGTGGTAGAAAGGTAGAAGTATATATTATGCTTCTCTTTTTCTCTTAATGGAGCCTGTGTCTTTATCACCAGGCTAAAATACTATAACATTCTCACCCTCTGTGTATGTGTGTATAGTATTATATTTGAATTTTATGTATTCTTTGAAGGAGTCTCTATCCACTTAACAACTTAAGCCTTCTGGTTCCATACATATTTGTGTATACTTTGATTACATAGATTTCATTTTTCTTTGTGCAAAGGTAAAATATAAGCAGCTAATAAAAAGCATGAACTATTTCTGCCAGGCATCTCTGGGACTGTTCCCAAGCTAGACAGTTATTTAAAATTGAGCAATTGTACTGTCTTTCTCTAATGGTTATCATTTTAAAAACTCATGGCACCGTTTAAAAAAACAACAAAGGATAAAGCAACCTTCTTCCACTGGCCACTGTGCTCCCTTGACACACAGTTGACACTCTTCTATCTATATTTGTATTTAAATATATATTTAGACTTCATCCTCGGGTACTTCTTTGCACTCTGAAAGCATGTCCTCACCTTTAGAAACCGGTTTTTCCCTTCCTACTTCAAAAAAAAAAAAAAAAAGTGTTAGGCAGGGGAAAAACTAATTTGATCAAGAGCCAGAAGGGAGAATAGCCAGTGAAAAAAAACTAGTATAAATCAAATTTCTTGAGGCTATGTCCATCCACAAGAGGTCACTGCCTGCTTACCCAGCTCTTTTTGCTGACTGCATCACAATAATCCCTGCCTTTCTCTGTGCACCCACAGAGTGTTACTTGAGACTCTACTTAATACTTATTTTATTTTGCTGTGCATTATATTATCTGTCTCCCCCATCAGAATCATATTTTTTTGAATACTGTGTCAAAATACCACTAAGTCACATTGAATAAAACCTAGTCCTTTCCCAATTTAAGACCCTCCAAATTCTCCTAAATAGAGAAAGATGTCTAATTGATATTTATATTCTTTAAATAGCTTCTTGTACAATTATTTTATAAAGTTGGTTCTTAATACAGCTCATTGAATTAAATTCTTTTATAGTTGTTCAATTACAGTTTTCTCCATGTTCCCCGACTTACCAGCCTGTTTTGAAGCATCCTCTGAACACTTTGGCTTCCAAACTTCATATCAGCTGAAATTCTTTTGGCTGTTCACTTTGTTTTTCAGAAGATCAGCTAAGTATCCCAGTTGGGTGCAAGAGCAAGTGGGCTCGGCTCCTACCTACATTGCTGCCATCTTCCAGAATCATACTTTTTATTATACATTTTTATGATCTATACAAGTGCAACCTATAATATCAACTCTGTTCAATGAAGATATTTCTGCTTGAAACAAGTATAGACTCTACTTAAGAGATGAATAATTAAGCTTTTTCTTAAATTTATAAAAGTTTTTCTTAAACTTTTGACTGCTAAATGTGTTTGATGAGTATCTGAAATGAAATATATTGTGATGTCATCTAATGAAAAACCCATAAGCATTAAATACTCAGAGGCATAAATAGCATTGAAATTACCTGGCTTATAGTATTCTCCAGAAGGAAAGCCCTTTATCTCTGGATGCACAGGAGAACATTTTTCTCAAAGAAATTTTGACTCAATTTCAGCTTTTGGACAAAAATGTCATTGAGTATTCAATTTGATATCAAAAAATGAGAGAGGCAAATTTACCCAGTAAATTGTTTTCCCCGTAATGGGCCTACAGAATGTCTAACTTAGTAGAAAACTTATGAATATATGTTCATATGTTAAATTTAAGTTTTATAGTACTGCCTGTTTATTTAATCTCTAAAGATTCCTACTAGATTCTAGATACACATTTGCTTAGTGTCATCAAGGAAGTCAGATGGAGGACTCCTATAACAGCACCTACAATTTACTTTAGATTGATTAATCACCTACGACTTTTCACACAGAGTAGTTCAGAACTCATGATGACTCTCCCTTCCACTGAGTATGCTTCTGTCACACTTTCCTGATCACTTTCAGCTGATGGGTGCTCAGGGAGCATCAGCCTACCCGGCATAAGATCAGTCACAGATACATCCTAACAATAAATGCAGGTGACTTCATTCCCAATTCCTCCACATTCATATATCCACTTTCAATGTGTCCTTTAGAGTGGAGCATTAGAGTTTGTTGTTCTGGGCATTGGGGAAACATTCTTTATCCAAGTACAAGTACGTCTTCATAAAAATTGGGAGTTTAAAAAAAAAAAAAAGCCCTGGCTGGTGTGGTTCAGTGGATTGAGCACCGGCCTGTAAAGCAAAGGTAACTGGTTCATTTCTCAGTCAGAGCACATGCCTGGTTTCAGGCCACGTCCTCCATAGAGGGGGCGTGAGATGTAACCACACATTGATGTTTCTCTCTCTCATTTTCTCCCTCCTTTCCCCTCTCCCTAAAAATAAATGAATAAAAAACATAATAAAAAAGAACTGGGAGTTTTTCTTAATATGATGTTCCAAAAATAAAAAACACTCCAACTTGAGCTCTTGGTTTCTGACCTTGGCAGGTCCAAGTCTGGGATGAGTTTAGAGATTGTATATTCAACTTTTCTAGCTGTAGTTTTTAAACTTGTGTGTTCTTGTCACTATGTTGAAATCAGTCAATGCTCACTTACTCATCATAGCCCAGAGACCTCTGAAAGCCCCAGGAGTGATACAGAATCCTTTCTCTGCTCTCTTCACATTCTGTGTGCTCACAGATCCTGCTCTCGGGTTAAGTCTCTAAATTTCCCACTAGATTTCAAGCTCCTGAGGTCATAGACATGTTTTCTTCCTTTTAATTATCCAAGCACCTGATACATGACAAGTGCTCAGTTAATATTACTTGTTTTTGTTGCACTGAGCTGAAGAACTTGGTTCTCAAGCTGTACATAGATAGCGCCTGCACAGAGCAGGGATTCAGTGAAAGTTTGTTTTATTTCCTAATCTGAGAATGTGAGTAATTTTGCTAGTTAGGACTTTACTAACTCTTTATCCAGGAGGTAGGAGGTTGAAGAATGTTTTGTACATTAAGTCCAGTTTTTTCCTTAAACAAATATGATGACTTTAAATGCAGGCTAAAAAGAACTACTTATGTGTTAAGTTCTAGATTAATTTTATGTTACCTTGTATGAATGCAGTAAAATATCCATGGTCAAACCTTCTGGGCAGGGCTTCTCTCCATGAGCCTATGGATCACGATGGAAGGGGCCCCCTTGCTTGGATTGTCTCACAGCTTTTCCTAGGCATTTCACTGGGTTTCCCTCTTATTATGATGCTCTCACTGGTCCCTTTTACAGCCCCACTCTGGGAACACAGCACTTCACATTAACTCGAAACTTGTTTAAAATCATGAACCTGGTAACATTTCCTGTGCTGCTTTCATGTTCATCTTAGATTTGATTAGCTAGAAAGCTTCTGTGAAACAACTGACTTATTTATAAGGCATTTTTACAGTGTTTTAAAATACTCTATACTGACTGTAGTGGGACTGATGCTCATATTGGAGAAGCTTGTTCCTGTCCCTAGGTGGTGGGCTGAGAGTGGATTTTGGCTGCCATCCTATGATAGAGCTGCCGTATCTCACTTCAAAGGGCTCTATTTCCAGCTCAGATGTGTGACCTTCAGCAAACTCTGTACCTTCTCTGAGCCTCCCTGAGTTGGAGACTGTTCACCCCTCATCCTCTACTGTCCCCTGTTACCCACTAGGGCTGTGTTGGGCCTGGAGATGTACTGTGAATAAGATGTAGTACTGCCCAGAGATGGGGCATGAGTGGTAACATCTCTCTGCCTACCCCACAGGCCTGCATTGGGGTCACAGGGGAACCACTTGGTGAAATAACCTGCTATTCAAATGTAAGATGTTGGTGCTTCAGTTGTTAGAGTTATTAGATCCAGGGGACCAGAAAGTTGTGTACATGTGAGTGTGTGTGGTTTTCTTATTAAAAATGGGAAGACTAATGCGAATAAAGCAGCCCACTCTCCTAACAAACCAAAGCTTGGTCACAATTGTCCCCTGCCCCAGATCACTTCTGGGCACTGGTGTTGGGCTGCATGCACTCAGTGGGCCCTGCTGTCTTGCAGATGTGTCATGCAGCCACCAGTGCCTTCTGCCAATCCATTAAGCTACAGTGTGAGCTCTACCCCTCCAGAGAAGTGGCCATCTGCTTGGACTCCTCCTGTGGACTTTGGTTCGTTCTGTGGTGCCTCTGCAGGTGAGTTTCTCTTTGATACCTTTAACATAATAAATAAATCATACATGATTTCTTGAGATTAATCCCTGTTCTGCCTGTGTTCAGCCAGGCTTTCAGGGTAGAGTGGGTTCCAAATTCTGTGGTATCTGAAAAAATTAATTTCCATGAAGTTTGCTGAAACATGCAGAAATAGTGGCTTGTTTCTTTTGCTCTGAAATCCTAGCAGTTATCCCTGGCCTGGAATTTGCATTAAATCAGTGGGTGTTGCAGGTGCCTCCTCCTTTGGGCTTCTCCCTGATGTAGATTGGGAGGAACTGCAGCTGATAGAGGGCAGGAGCTGGCCTCCCCTCCAGGGTCCAGTGCTCCCCAGCCATCAGTCCTCCAAGCCCAGCTTGTAACAGGTATTTATAGAGAGGGTGAACATGGAGGCTTATTGTCATTTTTTTCTGGTTATACATGCATGTTCATTGTAGAAATTTTAGAAAATACAAAATATAAAGAAGGAAATAAAACCATCAATAATCATACCACCTACTGATACTAAGAAATATTCACTATTAGCCTTTGCCATATAGCCTTTCAGAATTTACTTTCTAATGCAGCATAGTATTTGTTTATTATTAACCCTTCAAAGTCTGTCAGAAAAAGTCCAGTCATTGTGTGACATTGATGTAACCTCACAGCCAAGGCGTGGACTGGAATGCACATGCATATACAATGATGATTTCTCTGTACTAGTCATTGGACACAGTAGATGTGGTTAAGTGAGCATGTGTACTGTGTAGCTGTCGCATTAAAAATGACACCAAATACAGCATCAAATCTGCATCAAATTTTGTGTTAAGCTTGAATATTCCTCTGTGGAAACTATTTGAATGATTCAGAAGTCCGAATCTGTGGGCAACTGGTGATGCACAGCTTTATCACAACAACACACCCACTCATGCATCACATCTTGTGCAGAGTTTTTTGGCAAAACATCAAATCACCCAGGTAATTCAGCCCCCAAACAGCCCCTATTTGGCACCCTGTGACTTCTGGCTTTTCCCAAAACTAAAATCACCTTTGAAAGGGAAGAGATTTCAGACCATCAATGAGACTCAGGAAAATATAAACACAGCAGCTGATGGCGATTGGGAGAACTGTGTGAGGTCCCAAGGTGCCTTCTTTGAAGGGGACTGAGGTGTCATTGTTCTATGTACAATGTTTCTTGTATCTTGTGTCTTCTTCAATAAATGTCTCTATTTTTTATATTACATGGCTGGAGAACTTCCAGACAGACCTCGTATGTAAGTGTACACAAAGAATGCTACAGTAAACACCAGTGCCCACCATCCAGCTTCACATAAGTCAGCATGTCACCAACTTTTTTTCATCCATCTTCTCATTTTTTTCTGTCCCTTTTTTGGATGGGACATTTTAGAGCAAACACCCCAACAACATACAATTTCATCTGTAAACCTTTAGGTTACATATACAACTTTGTAAATGTACATCAATATATTTATAAAACTGAGATGTTACAGTTTAATTTCCCCCTTTTCTTGAGAGTCTATAGTAGATGTTTTTCTCGTGTTTTTAAACATTCTTATAAAACAATTATCTTAATGCCTTCATAGTTTTAATGGTATTAGATTGGATTAAAATGTAATTCCTGTGTTTTTGAAAAATGCTGACATTCTAGTTAGTACAATAAAACTTTTTGAGAGAGCACATAGAATTGAACCCTAGAGTATATCTTAATGATTTTTGCCTCCATTTGAAATGCAACCGCATTGTGGGTAACTTTTTCTTGGGAAATAGCTCAGAATGTTCCATCCCAACAGTAGGGCCAAAGTGACCGTAGACATATTTGGCCAGCTGAGTAGGAAGGCTGTTCCAAACTACTGACCATTTAGGACAGCTGTCTGTATGTCACTTGGCAAAGGTTTAGCTGAAGTCTGTGAGTAGAGTGCTCCCTGGATTTACAGGGTTATCAAGCCTAAGCCCCATTCAGGCAACACAGGAGGTGCTTTTGAAGGGAAAGTAAATTTTTGATGTGCACTGAAAACTTAGCAGGGGAGAGTGTGTGTGTGTGGGGGGGTGCTCTTTAATGGAATTGTGCAGAGAGGGTTGCAAGAAACCTTTATTTAATGAATGTATTTCCTGAAAATTCATTCAGAAGTCTTGAAATCACAATGTTCTTGGTTGACCCTGCAACATTAAAAATAAATGCCTAATGGCTGTGAACCTCTTTGTTCTGAAATCCTTTGTAGAAACAGAGCCCAATAGACTAACTTAAAAAACTGGGCCTGAGAGTAGCCACCCAGTAGCAGTGAGAATGCCCAGCATCCATAAATGTTGTAATTACCATTTTCCAGTCAAATGAACTAGGGCTCCTTTGAGAAGTGGCTAATTTCAGGCTGGGAGAGGAAATATACAAGATGACCCTGAATATCTGTGTGAGAAAACAAGGAAGTGCTCACAGAATGAGGAAGGTCATACCTAAAGGACCAATGATCCAGCCTACAGGGACTCCCCCTGGCCAAACTGGGGCAATTGGAGCATCCAAATAAAGATTGTAATAGATTATAACACTTTGAATAAAATGGGAAATTATCCGACTATTCAGATATAAATACATGACAAATTGAAAACTCAGTGAGTAACAAGGATTTACATGGTAGCCCTCCACCAAAGAGTTGTTAATTATGAAGGAGAGGAGAGAACCTTCACAGCGGAGAGCCTGAACCAAGAGATCAAAGTGAACCTCATCAACAGTAGACAAGGGCCCTTGTGTGTCCCTGGAAGGGTTGCAGTGAGGGAAACTGCATCAAAGCTGCTTCACCTGAATCTAATCATAGGGGACATCAGACACTTAAACTGAGGAGCACACAATAGCACAGGGGCCTATCATCTTGTCATGAACTCCATTGTCACAGGGTTGGAGAAGCTCTGAAGGCTCCATCTGGACAGAGTTGACAGCTTAAATGCAGGGTGAGACCCTGAACTGGACCCTTCACTGTCAGATAGCATTGGGACAACTGCCAGAACTTGAACAGGGGTCAATGGAAGAAATGTATCAATTAGTTTCCTGATTTTGATGCCTTAGTTGGCTTATGGAGGAAAATATACTTGTTTGTTGGAAATACCCCCAAACTTTAGGGCCTAAAGTATTTGAGGTTGTTGAGACATACAGTCTGTGACTCACCCTCAAATGATTCAAGGAAGAAAAAGTTATATTTGTATTTCTTGGAACTTTAACTTTGTGATTGTTTCAGAATTATTTTTATAAATTTGATATGAATAGTTTTTTGTATATCTTTATCTTAAAGTTTCCACCAGTCATGAAGTAAAGGTTATTTACCTGAAAATCATTGACATGATAGAATTGTTTGAAAATATTTGGTGAGATTATACATGTTTTTAAAAGCATGTCAGAGAATTGATATTCACTGATAAAAACATTCAATATTGTTAAAGTGGAAATTCTCCCCAAATTGGTCTAAAGATTCAGTGTAACCCCTGTCAAAAATCTCACCAGGTTTTGCTTGTTGGGGTTTTTTTGTTGTTTTTTTTTGTTGTTGTTGGTTTTTTTTTGGTTAGCTGCTAAAATTAACAACATGATTCTAAAATACAAATAAAGGACCCACAATATCCAAAACAATTTTGGAGTAGAGCAACAAAGTTGGAAAACTCAGACTTCTCAATTCCAATAATTAATACTGTAACCAAGACAGTGTGGTACTAGCATAAATATATAATGTGGATATAGATGTAGATATACAAAATAATCAGTTAAACAGAATTGAAAGTCCAGAAAATGAACCCTTATATATGTGGTCATTTGATTTTTATTTTATTTTATTTTTTTAAATTTTTATTTTATTTTAATTGTTGTTCTTGTAGAGTTTTCTGTTTTCTACTCCCATCCCAGCCCACCACCCCAGCCCTCTCTACCTCCCTCCCATTTCCACCTCCCTAGTTTTTGCTCATGTGTCTTTTATACTTGTTGCTCTAAACCCTTCCCCTTTTCCACTGGAATTCCCTCCCCTCTCTCTTCTGGTGACTGTCAGCCTGTTCTCAATTTTAGTGTCTTTGGTTATATTATGCTTGTTTGTTTGTTTTTTTTGATTAGGTTCCTGTTAAAGGTGAGATCATATGGTATTTGTCTTTCACCTGCTGGCTTATTTCGCTTAGCATGATGCTCTCCAGTTCCATCCATGCTGTTGCAAATGGTAGGAGCTCCTTCTTTCTTTCTGCTGCATAGAATTTCATTGTGTAAATGTGCCATAGTTTCTTGATCCATTCATTTACTGATGGGCACCTAGGTTGCTTCCAACATTTGGCTATTGTAAATTGTGCTGCTATGAACATTGGGGTGCATAGGTTCTTTTGGATTGGTGTTTCAGGGTTCCTAGGGTATAATCCTAGCAGTGGAATTGCTGGGTCAAAAGGTAGATCCATTTTTAGTTTTCTTAGAAAATTCCATACTGTTTTCCATAGTGGTTGTACCAGTCTGCAATCCCACCTACAGTGCACTAGGGTCCCCTTTTCTCCACAGCCTCTCCAACACTTGTTTGTTGCTTTGTTTATGATGGCCATTCTGACTGGTGTGAAGTGGTATCTCATTGTGGTTTTAATTTGCATCTCTCTGATAGCTAGCGGCGATACTGAGCATCTTTTTATGTGTCTCTGAATCCTCTGTAGGTTCTCCTTGGAGAAGTGTCTGTTCAAGTTCTTTGCCCATTTTTTAATTGGGTTGCTTATCTTCTTAGAGTGGAGTCGTGTAAGTTCATTATATATTTTGGAGATTAAACCCTTGTCTGAGGTATTATTGGCAAATATGTTTTCCCATATGGTTAGTTCTCTTTTTATTTTAATACTGTTTCCTTTAGCTGTCCAGAAGCTTTTTATTTTGATGAGCTCCCATTCATTTATTCTTTCCTTTATGTCCCTTGCTTTAGGGGACATATCAGTAAAAATGTTGCTGCATGAAATATCTGAGATCTTCCTGCCTATGTTCTCCTCTAGGACTTTAATGGTGTCATGGCTTATATTTAGTTCTTTTATCCACCTTGAATTTATTTTTGTGTATGATGTAAGTTGGTGCTCGAGTTTCATTTTTTTGCACATAGCTGTCCAGTTCTCCCAACACCACTTGTTGAAGAGGCTATTTTTACTCCATTTTATGTTGCTGTCCCCTTTGTCCAATATTAATTGACCATAAAGACTTGTGTTTATTTCTGGGCTCTCTGCTCTATTCCATTGGTCCATGTGCCTGTTTTAATGCCAGTACCAGGTTGTTTTGATTACAGTAGCCTTCTAATACAGTTTGGTATCAGGTATTATGATCCCTCCTACTTTGCTCTTCTTTCTCAAAATTGCTGCAGCTATTCAAGGTCATTTATGGTTCCATATAAATTTTTGAAGTGTTTGTTCTAGGTCTGTGAAATATGCCATTGGGACTTTAATAGGTATTGCATTGAATCTGTAAATTGCTTTGGGTAGTATGGACATTTTGATGATGTTAATTCTTCCAATCCATGAACACGGTATATGTTTCCATTTGTTTGTGTCTTCCTTGATTTGTTTCTTCAGTGTTGTGTAGTTTTCTGCATACAGGTCTTTTACCTCCTTGGTTAGATTTATTCCTAGGTATTTTATTTTTCTTTTTGCTATATTGAACGGGATTTTTTTCTTCATTTCTGCTTCTGCTATTTCATTGTTGGTATACAAAACTGCCTTTGATTTCTGGATATTTACTTTGTATCTGGCTGTTTGGCCAAATTCATTTATTATGTCCAGCAGCTTTTTGGCTGAGTCTATAGGTTTTTCTATGTACACTATCTTGTCATCTGCAAACAATGATAGTTTTGTTTCCTTCTTTCCAATTTGGATGCCTTTTATTTCCTTTTCTTGTCTAATTACTGTGGCTAAAACTTCCAATACTATATTGGATAGAAGTGGTGAAAGTGCACAACCTTGTCTTGTTCCTGATCTTAGTGGAAAAGATTTTAGTTTTGGCACCTTGAGTATGATGTTGGCTGTAGGTCTCTCATACATGGCCTTTATCATGTTGAGGAGTGCTCTCTCTATTCCCTCTTTGCTGAGCTTTACATTTTATCATAAATGGGTGCTGTACCTTATCAAATGCTTTTTCTGCATCTATTGATATGATCATGTGATTTTTGTCTTTCCTTTTGTTTATGTGATGTATTAACTTTACTGATTTGTGAATGTTGAACCATCCTTGCATCCCTGCGATGAATCCCACTTGGTCATGGTGTATGATCTTTTTAATATATTGTTGGATGGGGTTTGTCAATATTTTGTTGAGAATTTTAGCATCTATGTTCATCAGTGATATTGCTCTGAAGTTTTCTTTCTTTGTTATGTCTTTATCTGTTTTGGGGATTAGAATGATGCTGGCTTCATAAAAAGAGTTTAGTAGTCTTCCATCATTTTAGAATTTTTTCAAAAAGTTTGTGAAGTATAGGGGTTAGCTCTTCTTTAAATGCTTTGTAAAATTCTCCTGTGAAACCACATGGTCCTGGGCGTTTGTGTGTCGGGAGTTTTTTGATTACTGCTTCAATTTCATCTGTTGTTATTGTTCTGTTCAGGCTTTCTGCTTCTTCTTCATTGAGTTTTGGGAGATTATATTTTTGTAGAAATGTGTCCATTTCTCCTAGGTTTTCAAATTTCTTGGCATACAGTTCTTCATAGTAATTTCTTCCAATCCTTTGTACTTCTGTGGTGTCAGTTGTAATCTCTCCTCTTTCATTTCTGATTGTGTTTATTTGGGTCCTCTCTCTTTTTTTCTTGATGAGCCTGCTTAAAGGCTTATCAATTTTGTTTATCTTTTCAAAGAACCAGCTCCTGTATTCATTGATCCTTAGAATTGTGCTTTTAGTCTGTATGTCATTTAGTTCTGCTCCTATCTTGGTTATTTCCTTCCTTCTACTTGCTCTGGGCTGTCTTTGTTGTTGTTCCTCAAGTTCTTGTAGGCATAGGGTTAGGTTGTTTGTTTGAAATGTTTCTATCTTTTTTAGGTAGGCCCATATCTGTATGAACTTCCCTCTCAAGACTGCCTTCACTGTGTCCCATAAGTTTTGGGTTGTTGTGAGTACATTTTCATTTGTTTCCAGAAACTTTTTGATTTGTTCCTTAATTTCATTCTTGACCCATTCATTGTTTAAAGGCATGTTATTCAATCCCTATCATTTTGAGTGTTTTGGGTTTTTTTCTTAGGGTTGGTTTCTAGTTTCAATTGCTTGCAATCCAAGAAAATCTTTGGTATGGTTTCAATTTTCTTGAATTTTTTGAGGCTCGTTTTGTGTCCTATCATGTGCTCTATCTTTGAGAATGTTCCATGTGCATTTGAAAAGAATGTGTATTTAGTTTCTTTGGGATGAAGGGCTCTATATATATCAGTTAAGTCTATTTCATCTGGAGTGTTGTTCAATGCCACAATATCTTTGTTGATATTTTGTTTAGAAGATCTGTCCATTTTTGACAGTGGGGTGTTAAAATTCCCTATGATAATTGTGTTGCTGTCAATATCTTTCTCGAGGTCCTCAAGGATTTTCTTTATGTATTTAGGTGCTTGTATGTGGGGTGCATATATATTTACAATGTTTATGTCTTCTTGGTGGATTCTTCCCTTGAGTATTATGAAGTGACCTTCTGGGTCTCTCTTTATGGCTCTTCTTTTGAAGTCTATTTTGTCTGATATGCATATTGCTACCCCGGCTTTTTTCCTTTGTCCATTTGCTTAGAAAATTTGTTTCCAGCCCTTCACTTTGAGTCTGTGTAGGTCTTTTGTCCTGAGGTTGGTCTCTTGTAGGCAGCATATGTGTGGGTCATGCTTTCTTATTCATTCAGCTACTCTATGTCTTTTGATTGGAGCATTTAATCCATTTATGTTTAAGGTTATTATCGATAGGTACTTATTCATTGCCATTTTTGTACCTGTGTTCCTCTCTCTCCCTCTCTCTTTTCCTTCCTTTCCTTAAAGCAGTCCCTTTAGTATCTCTTGCAGAACTGGTTTGGCAGAGGTGTATTCTTTTAGACTTCTTTTGTCTGGGAAGCTCCTTATTTGGCCTTCTATCTTGATTGAAAGCCTTGCTGGGTAAAGTAGTCTTGGTTGCAGGCCTTTTGTTCTCATTACTTGGAATATTTCTTGCCATTCTCTTGTGGCTTGGAGCATTTCCATTGAGAAGTTAGTTGCTAACCTAATCGGGGCTCCCTTGTATGTTACTTCCTTTTTCTCCCTTGCTGCCTTTGATTCTCTCTTTGTCCTGGAATTTTGGCATTTTAATTATGATGTGTCTTGAAGTGGGCCTCTTTGGGTTGCTCTTGATTGGGACTCTCTGTGTTTCCTGGATTTGTGTGACTTTTTCTCTCATCAAATTAGGGAAGTTTCCCATCATTACTTTTTCAAATAGGTTTTCTGTCCCTTGCTCTTCTTCTTCTCTTTCTGGTATCCCTATTATACAGATATTATTACGCTTCATATTGTCTTGCATTTATCTTAATCCCTCTTCATTCTTTCTGAGCCTCTTTTCCTTTTCTTGCTCTTTCTGGGTGTTTTTTTCTACTTGGTCTTCCAACTCGCTGATCCACTCTTGTGCTTCATCAGTTCCTCTTTTCATTCCTTCCACTGTATTCTTCAGTTCACAAATTGTATTTTTCATTTCCTCTTGGCTCTTGTTGATAGTTTCTATTTCCTTTTTCATGTTGATATAGTTTGCAGTGAGTTCCTTGTAGCTTTTCTGTAGTTTCTGGTAGCTGATTGAGAGCTCTTGGAGCTTCCTGACAACCATTGCTTTGAACTCAAAATCTGATAGTTGAGTTGCCTCCATTTCATTTAGCATTCTTTCTGCAGCCTCCTCCTTTTCTTTCCTTTGGGGATTGTTTTTGTTTTTGTTTTTGTTTTTTTTTTGTCTTCCTATTGTTTGTGAGACTCTTCTTGTTAGCCTCAGCTTCTTAATTTGATTTGTTCTGGCTCCCTGAGTTTATGGTGTGAACTTCTGTGGTAGAATACCTGTGAGATTCAGTGGTGCTGTCTCCTTCAGGTATCCTTATGGTTCACAGCTTCCACTGTCTCAGCTGTTGAAATGCCCCCTCTTTGGGACCAATTCTGTTTTTTCCACAGTTCCAGGTTTTTTTTTTTTGTTTTTGTTTTGTTTTGTTTTTTTCTCACTTGTGGGTATTTGAAAAGAGAAAAGAGGAAGAAAAAAAGAAAAGAAGAGAAAAATGAAAAGAGAAGAAAGAAAAGCTGAAAGAAAAAGAAAAGAAAAAAAGAGGAAGGAAGAAGAGATAAGCTTGGAAAGAAAGGAAGAAGGAATAAAATAAGAAAGAAGTAATGAGAAGCAAAAGGAGTTGAGGTGTAAAAAAGATAAAAATAATGAAGAAATAATAACTCCCCCCCAAAAAACAACACCCAACCCCCTTCCCCCCATGAACTCTTGCTGTTATCAGTCTTGCCAAGCTGGTTTTTCTGGTGTTGCTGGCTGCAATGGCCGAGGGGTGACGGTATTGCTTTTCTCCCTGTTCAGCACTCACTTATCTTTGGGCTATTAGCCTGAGAGCTAGCCCGGGGCCTCTCTGCACAGGGTCTCAGGTGTATCTTCTGAGGTGGTGTGCACCACTGTGGTCGTTCACAGGTGCTTATGACCTCCCAGCCTTCCTTGGATGGGTGCTGACTGTAACGTGGTCGTGAATCGACCACCACGCAGGTTGCCCGCCGGTGCCTAAGATCTCCAAGCCGTGCATGCAGGGGCACCGACTGTCACTCATGCACCGATTGGTCACCATGCACGTCCCCTGGTGGCTCTCTGGCGCTGATGGATCCCCGCACAGTGGTCCCCAATGGCACGCGGGCTCCGACGCGCAGTCCTCCCAGGGCTATGAGATCTTAACTCCTCTCTGTGACATTTCAAGCAACCAGGTTAATTCCGGTGCTGCTGAAACCTTGTTTGGCTGGGCAGGGAGTGATTGACCCAGTTCCCTCCCTAGAGTCTTATGGCGAGTGCTGGCCTAGGACCTCAGCCCCAACCCTGGTCTCCGTGCTGCTGGAGTACTCTCCTTACCATCTGGTTTTTCAATGTCCGCTACAATTTTGATCTCCTGGTTTCAAATATGCTGTGTTTCTGATGTCTGTTTGCTCTGTTCCACTGTAAATCAGCCAGGTTTTTCTTCCTGAGTGTAGGGGGAAGTGGAATGTGCTTCCTCCTACTGTGCCACCATCTTCCTTCCCATTTGATTTTTCAACAAAGGAAACAAGGCAACTCCATGGGGAGAGGATAGTCTTTTCAACAAATGATTCTGGGAAAAATGAACATCCACGTGTAAAAAAAATTAAACATTTACCTAACATCGTATACATAAATCAACTCAAAGTGGATCATATACCTAATGATAGAGAAAAAACTATAAAACATTTATTAAAAAACCATAGAAGTAAATATAATATTAGGTTAGGCAAAGGATTCTTAGGTATGACTTCAAAGGTACAATATATGAAAGAAATATTGATAAAGTAGACTCCAACAAAATTTAAAACTTTTGCACACTAGAAGACACCATTAAGAAAGTGAAAAGACAAACCACAGACTGGGAAAAAATATTTTCAAATCATCCATCTTATAGAGTCTTTCTAACCAGACATAAAACAAACTCCTAAAACTCATAGACAAGCAAAATAATTTAAAAAATGGGGAACAGATTTGAACAGACATTTCACCAAAATAAACAAATGACCAATAAGCACATGATAACATACTTAGCATTCATTACAGAAATGCAAATTAAAACCAGTGAGCTATGACATCATGCCATTAGAACAGCTATAATCTAAAAGATGGAAAATGAAGGGGGAGACTTATACTTCCTGATTTCAAAACTATAATATGCTATTAAACAAAGGCAACCAAGGATATATAGAAACAGGATTCTTGTACATCATTGATAGTAAAGTAAAATTATGAAACCATAGTTCGCATGTTCTTAAAAATTAAACATAAATGTACCATATGACCCGGCAGTTCCACTCCTAGCCATCTACCGAAGAGAAAGGAAAACATGTCCACACAAAGACTTGATGCTTGAAGTATTCACAGCAGCCTTTGTTTAAAGAAAAAAAGGAAATAATCCAAATGTCCACTGATTGGTGAGTGTATAAACAGTATTTGTCATATCCATACAATGGAATACAACTGTCACATGGATAAACTTCACAAACATTGTGCTGAGTGAAAAAAGCCAGATCCCAAAGGCCACATACTATATAATTGTATCATGATGCCATTAGTATGAAATGTTCAGAAAAGGCAAACCTAGAGACAGAAAGGAGAATGATTGACTGTGGCAAGGGCTAGAGACAGGATTGACTACAAATGGGCACAAGCCTACTCTTAGGGTGATAGAGTGTTCTAGAACTGCATTATAGCGATAATTATACAACACTGCAATTTACTAAAGTGTATTTAGTTCTATGCTTAAAGTGAGTAGATTTCATGCTATGCAGCCTAGTATTGGATTGACTGACATGAACATTACAGACACTAGCCTGTCAGTTAAGGAGGCTCACTCATATGACAAAGGGTAATACGTGTCCCAGTGAAATGAGTGGCTGCCTTGCTCACAGCTGCTAAGCTGATAGTTTTCAATGGTTTGTATATTTTGTCAGGTTAATAATCTGAAATTATGCAATTACAAATGTGCAAATTTGTATTAGTTACCAACATACCTTTTTTCTCTCCTAGTCAGTTATGTTTTTATTTTTATTTTCTTAAATAGACTTTATTTTTCAGAGCAGTTTTAGGTAGATTCACAGCAAAGCTGAGATAACAAAGATATTTTCTGTATCCCCTGGGCCCATGCTTGCACAGCCTCCTCCACTAACAACATCTCCCAGCAGATGGTACTTGTTCTACAGTCTAGGGACATACATTGACACATCATCACCACCCAGAGCCTCACATTTGTATTAGGGTTCACTCTTGGTGTTGTAGAGAGCCCAGAAGTACACCCACATAAATATTGTCAACCAGTCTTTAACATAGGAGCAAGGCAATACAGTAGAACAAGGATTGTCTCTTCATCAAATGGTGCTGGAACAACTGGACATTTACATGGAAAAAAAATAGAGAACAGGCTGACATATCCAGAGGGAAGATGGGAGGGAATTTTATGGGAATTTCAGGAGAAAAGGGGAAGGGTTTACAGGAACAAGTATAAAGGACACATGGATAAAAACTAGGGGGGTGTGGAAATGGGAGGGAGGAGGGGAGGACTGGGTGGGTGGGCTGGGTTGGGAGTAAAAGACAGAAAACTGTACTTGAACAACAATTAAAATAAAATAAAAAAAAATGAATCTAGACCTAGAACTCACAGCCTTCACACACACACACACACACACACAAAAAAAAAAACAGTTCAAAATGGATCAGAGGCCTAAATGTGAAAGGTAAAACTATGAAACTTCTAAAAAATAACACAGGAGAAAACCTAGATGACCTGGAGTTTGGTGATGAATTTTTGGTTATGACACCAAAGATACAATCCATGAAAGAAAGATTGATAAGCTGGGTTTTACTAAAATTAATAGTTTGTGCTCTGCAAAAAACAGTCAAGAGAATGAAGACATGGGCCATAGACAGGGAGAAATATTCCCAAAATGTCTTCGTAATAATTTTTATTCTTTTAGAAGTTAAAATCTAAAGTAGAATAGTTCAGGTTCCAGAAATTCTAAAAAAATAATCATAATTCATTATAAGCAACCTGCTTTTAAGTAGGTTTGCTTTGTCCATGGAGGTATTAATAGCTGGTGCCAACAAATCAATGTTGGTTAGTAAACGAAAACAATCAACATTTGTTGGACTGAGCAAGGAAAGAGGAAGTAGAAAACTCATGAATCAGGTTTTCTGCTTGTCCTGTGTTACCAGGATTTATTGATTTTTTCTTAATGTTGACTTCTGCCCTATTAATTTTCACAGCTATGCTTAAAATTCTGTAGCCCTGAATTCTACAATGTGCTAGCGAGCCTTTCATGTACTAATGCTTCTGATCAAATAATTTCTCCTGATATGTATTCTTGAGAAGGTAGTAGGTGATTTTTATTTAATTTTCTTCATTTTGGCTCTCCTTTTATGCTATAGCATTTATGAAGTAAGATGTTTGGGACAATAGGGAAATGCTGGGTAGTTACATTAAGAGGAATATCATCATAAGTTTTCTGCATCTTAATTCCCTAAGACATGAGGCTCAAGTGCCATTAAACATGTTTGGTACTGTAACAGGGTGCAGCCAAGAGGGGGGCCCCAAAAGGGAGTTGGAATGGGGCCCAGAACTCACGGTGTCCAGGGAATATTAGAGGGACATATAAGATGTCCTCACCCCCTCCCCCACAGGTATGAGTTGGGGGAAGGGGCAATGGTTTTGCAGATAACCCCCAGAATGGTCATTTAACATATCTATAACCTTTAAC
>PVKU01005577.1:40257-120871 GCA_004027475.1 Anoura caudifer | reverse complement strand
CTTCGGAAGGTGGGAACGCAGAACAGGAATGCCACCTTCGAACCCAAAGAACCAACCGCAGGAATCACAGACGCCCATATTCTATTTATTTCCATGGCCAAAGATTTTCTGGAGGGAGTTTCTGTAGTTGAGAAGCAGCAGAAATGCAGGAAATCTGACAGCAGCGGCCCGAGGTTATGAGCCCGCTCACGGGCAGGGCTCTCTAACCGGATCTGGAGGGCTGCTTCGGACATGCCCCGGTGCTTGGCTTCACCACGTGCCTTTCTGGTTCACGGAGCTGCACATCCCACTTGGCTCGGCCACTTCTCGGGGGATGTGCATCCTTCAGGTTCTCCACGTTTTCTTAGGAAGCCCAAGAAGCAAGTGTGCCATGGGACTCTATGCCTCAAAATCAGTTCATGTGTCACCTCCGCCAAAACCACGGTGGCTGCCAGCTGAATGGACGTCTCCGGAGGGGACCTCAGGAATCTGTGAGCTGAACCGCACCCCCTGCCCCACGAGTCAGGATTCCCGCTCACGTTAAGGCTGCAGAACCCCTGGTAGAACGGAGAGAACGTAAGCCTCGGGGATGAATGACCAGAGTCTGCATCTCAGAGGCTCTCTCACTAACGAGTCGGGCCACTTTCCACAGGTTCTTTAATGTCCCCGAGCTTCCGTGTCCTATGAATTAAAAAGAGTAAAGAACAGACAGACATCCACCTCACGGGGCTGTTGTGAAAATCAAGGGCACCAACTCAGGTAAAGGCCGGGCAGCCAGCACAGCCCCACAGCAGGCAACCACAGGTAGTCAGTCTACTACCTGTCTGTCTGTCTGCTTGTCTCCTTCTCTCTGCAGCCGTCTCTCTGGATCGACTTACTGAACTAAACACTCACAATTCCTGTGACATGGTCAACGAACATTTTTGACTGCCTCTGTTCTCTATTACAGCGAGAACTCTGCTATCAATAGCCCCACACAGCAGCACAGATGAGACAGTGAAGGGGTTTTCCCATCTTCTCACTTTGCAGGGGTGGCAGTCACAGTAGCCCACACCCATGGGGGGGGTGGACACGCCAGCCTGGGGCACTGGCCGATGCCAGCCTGTCGAAGATGCAGCAAAGAGGCTCCTGGGAATAAACAGCATCTTAATCACAGAACGCTAATTATTTCCCTCCAGTGGGCTAAGGACAGCCATGCCTGGAAGCTGCTCTGATGCCGAGAAGCCTTAGGAAGCAGGTGCCCAGAGGACCATCCTTTACATGTGCAACCTTGGCCATGACTTTCAGTGACTGGGGGTTCCACCAAGGAGGAAACTGGTCCTGTTGCCTACGGGCACCTTGCTTTGGTGCATAGACACTTAGGGTGCAGAGTGGCAAGGGATATCTAACCCTCCCTGGGGGGAACCTTGTGTGGCCCCAATCAGTGTGTGTGTTTGCCTTCTTTGGCGCTAATTTTAAAAACAGGTGTAACATTTTAGCCTGAATAAGTCAAGGTCTATACAGTGCTTTTAACACCCACTGCTCCATGGTGTGGGAAATATACCTATTACTTCTAGGGTACTTCTAGTTTGGGAGGTCTTTGGACAGCATGAGTACAAGGCACACGGCAACTTTAATCAACCAACACTCTGTTGAAGAGGGAATTTCTGGCAGACACCTGCTACGAAGAAGGGGCCCAATGCATAGTTCTTACATTTCATGGATTTTAATTTCTAAGCTGGGGGAGAACGTGAGCCCAGCGTGCAGGCTTGCTCTGAGTGGTATGCAGTTTCCCCACACCAAGGGAGGCCAGTCCCAGGAGGGGCACCCCAGCCTGCCCAGCTCAGGTTGCTCAGGGGGCTGCTGGGGGCAGAGGAAGGAGCACAAGCATGGTAGGTTTTCTCCTTACACCAGGGACACGAGGCCAATTTATTCTGTTGTTTGTCCACAGGAGACCATACCACCTGACGTGCCTACTTCAGACTTGTTCTGAGTTTAAAAGAAATGGATACATATGGGACTCCAAGGGGGGGAGCAGCAACATTCTAAAATATAAGAGGAGACTTGGCTGAGCCGCACTTCCCCTCACAGCGACAGGTGAGACAAAGACGGAGCGTTTCCTCCCACACCCCACTGGGGAGCAGGGGGGCTGCTTGCTGACGGTCCCTTCCTGGGACACGCATGGCTGTCATAAGTTGTCTTGCATTCAGGAAAGGACAAGGAAAGAGCTTTGTGAACTGGGCCCTCTGAGGCCTTCTGCTTGGTCCCAAATGCCCTCACATGCAGTCATGCCCTTTTACGCAATGAAAACGTTTTAAAAAGCCCAGATGATCTCACAGGTCTGTTCTGCCTCTGAAACAGGTGGTGTGAGTCATGTACTTTGGACATAACTCCACCAGGTTGTGATGATTTGCCTCCTTCGGTTCCGCTGAGGGCTGGACTGACTTGTAAGAATACGCGGAGAATGTGAAGCATGACCTCCAATTAAAAGGGAGGTGGGGGTGGGTTGCTTCAAGGTTAAAGCGAGGAACTGACTCGAGGCTCTGAGTTCCTGATCACAAACCTGTGACCTTGTACGTGGCACTGGGAGGCCTGCTAGAGGCCTTCAAGAGTACCCTTAACTTGTACAACCTGATCACCCATTCTTAAAAGCATTGGAGTAAGTCCATCCTCTGAGGACACTGTGGGTGGTTAACGAATGGTTAATAATACTCAAGAGAGTAAAGACTGCCAAATGCCCGTGATTCCTTGGGGAGTATTCAGACTGTTCCCTAGAGAAGCTAGAGGAATGCCAGTCCCACCGGTCCCAGAAAACCAAGTCTGTCGCTCTTCCCTTCCCAGCCAGCCGCTGACCCTGGCCAGCACGCGCAGCAGACTTCTGTGGTGGTGGAAACGCTTTTTATGTACTCTGCTCAGAGGCAGCTACCACTTGTGGCTGCGGACCACTGGAAGTATGACTGGCGAGGCTTAGGCACTGACTTTTACACCTGATTTCATTTGAATTGATTGACATGTGTACGTAAAGAGCCACACATGGTGGTCACCATAGCGGACAGCATAGTTCTAGCTGATTCAAACCTCTTCGGAGAGCAACTGCATGAAGTGGAGGTTGGGAAAGTAGTCGAATGTAAATTAACTAATTAGTCAAAACAGTGTTTTGTTGTTTTTTTTTTTTTTTTCCCCTAAGTTTGAAGAAGTGGTGAAATTCAAGGTCTGGCACGAGAGATTACTGAGAAATAAGCACCGTTTCCCTCCGTTTTTATGGGCATTAATCTGAGACGGCATCAGAACGCTAACAAGAAGCTAAACTAGATCACTTGATTCCGCAGAACGAAGTTCCGTGCGGCACTTTTCCATACAAGGCCAAGAGAAAGCACCAGTGAGATCGCGTTCAAGAGAAACCTGAGCCTCGCTCTGCCCTGTTCTCCCATCGCCTCGGAGGAGCACAAGCCTATTTTGCGGTGGGATGTTCTTTGTCTCCTGTCCTCCCCAGCCCCACTTTCCCCGGTGGCTCAACCTCCCCTCCCCTCCCCCACCCAGAACGGTCAACTGATACAAACAAGGGCTCAAAATCACAGGCAGGGTGCTGCCTCCTGTTCCCTCCATACTTACGGCGTCGTCTTTGTTGCCCCTTCGTGAACTCTGGGGCAGCCTTGAAGTGAACTTCCTCCAACTTCACAGGGTGTAAAGAATTTATTCTTCCCACACTTAGCTTATTATCGCCCTGTCTTTTGTATCTCGCCCCCCCCCCAACAGTGCATTTCTCAGGTATTCTAAGCTCTGATAACGGAACAGGGGTTCGGTCCCTGCAACCCTCCTTAGGCACCGCCCAGCACAACTGTCAGAGGTAAACAGGGACTTCATCAACGCTTCTTGGTAACACACAACAGACCATTAGACTCGAGGGGATTTTAAGGTCCTTCTTTCAGGTCAACATACCCCCAGGAAACAATGTATCTTTTGCCCCTGTGCGATTTGTGGAGGGGAGTGGATTAGGCTTGGTCCTTCTGGGGAAGGACCTTCGCAGGGGCCATGTCGTTTCCAGGGTGATGTCACCATTAATCTGAGAGTTGGGAAAGCGGCGCTGAACTCGGCCGGCAGCTGTGCGATTGTCACGGGAGAAAGGAAGCAGGATAAGTATGTCCCCGGTCGCTGTTTTCTCAACAGTGGAACGGAAAGGGGATGAAGGTCTTTATTCATGAAATGGCCAGAGTGCCCCCGCTAAAGACAGGTAAATATGACAAGCCCAGGCTTGTGTGGGGAACTTCGCAGTTTGTTGCAGTGGGAACAAACCGACGTGAGAGTTTATGGCAGCCACAGCGCCCCCCCCCGCCCCCCCCCAGCACCTCCACTGTACCCTCGTGTGTCTCCTTAAATGCACATTTCCTAAGGAGATTATTTTGAAAGAGAAAACCATTCATTCTGCTCCGAGATTCATCCTTAACTGAAAGATTAAAGTGTAAGTAAATAGAAACCTAATTAAAATTTAAGGTTAAACCAGCAATAAAAACGTTCCATCTTTTCCAAGCTGAAGAGTCTGCCACAAACAGCAAGCACAGCGGGGTACTCGGATCAGCTGCATGAGCAACACCAGGAAGCCTGTTAGAAATGCAAATTCTTGGGCCCCACCTGGGACCTACAGGAGCAGCAGCTTTGGCAGCTGGGCCCAGCAACTGCGTTACAACACCACCTCCAAGTGACTGTCCACTAACACTTGAGAACGATTGCTTTACCCAGTGTTGAAATCATCAACTTCTTTTCGATGTTGTAATGAGGTGTACTAAACCAGTATCCCTGAAACATCAAGTCTTTCCCAATTCTAGAAATAAGGTCTGACCAAGCACCAAACAAGTCCGGCCAGGAATCCCTAGTTCCGAGTTCAAGCACACGCACGTGCCTGGGACCTGATCAAGCCTCCCCAGGGCGCTCCCTGCGCTGGGCCGGGCAGGCGCGTCTGCGCTGAGCCACTGGTGCGTCCCTCCGCTTGGTGGTGGGACAGGGAGGCCTCAAAGGGGCGGGGGGTATGCGGAGGGGAACCGCGACGCCGGAAACCTACGGCTGTTCCATCTACTTTAAGCATTCCTCTTTTTGAAGGGGGCAAATATTTAGTACCTTTCAATCGCCACTTCACCAACGACAGTCAAAAGAAAGACAGTGGTTACAAGATTTTTAAAAATGGGGCATCTTCGCACAGGACGGCCACCAGCGGCACCAGGGCGCGCGTTCTTCGTGGTGATGACGCAGTCGGCGTCTGGATGACTCATCGCTGACGTCAGTCTGTGTCTTTCCCCGGATCTGGGACCCCCCCCCCATCGCAACGCGTATTAACCAGTGTCTCCCAGTCGCAGGCATTCCAGCCTCACCCAATCCTTTTCCTCCTCCTCCACCACAATGACCATCCAGATCGCAAAGGGAATTACGAAGACTTCTTGTCCAAATGATTCAAAGACTCTCAAATTTCTTTTTGATGACAGGGGTTGCTCACGGAACCTAGTTTTTGTGTGCTCCAAGAACACAAGGACAAAAGGTCAAAGCCCCAGAAGTCCAAGGGCATTTCATGACATTTCCCGGCACAAGAAAAACCTCCAGGCAAAGAAACACGGAGATGTAAACTCGCCGCAGTAACTTTTCTCACTGAAATCACGCCCCTCGTCACGACCTGTTACACCCACACAGTCGCGTGCCACGGGCACTGCACACTGTCTCCAACATCTCAAAGGCTCAAAAGCTCTTTTTAAAGCCAAAATGCAATCTAGGTTGCTATTCCGTAAAGCATTTTTTAAGGAAGAACCAAGTAATACAGTGACTTTTTTTTTTTTTTTTTTAAGGCATGTGGGCAGTTAGCCAACTCACCAAAGGACTGAATGCAGCTATCGATGAGATCGTCCAGGCTGGCTCCTTTGGCCAAATGGCCCAGGGACACCATCATGCGGAACTGGGTGATCTGGGCCAGGCTGGGATGGGAGGGGACGGGGCTGCTGGCTGTCTTCGCCTCTAGCTTTGCTTTAGGGGCGGCCCTGCAGCCATGGGAAGGTTTCCTGAGGAGAGAGAGGAGTCAGTGAGCGCAGGCAGAGCAGCCAGGGGACCCGCAAACTGGCAGCTCCGTGCTCCGAAGGCAGATTGGAGAGCAAAGCCACAGAGATAACACAATTAGTCCTGGGAGTCGGGCTGATATACCCCTCCCACTTGGCAAATGCACCAAGCGGACTGGTTGGCTGTTAAAGAGACGTCTCCCAAAGCAAATAACAAGGTGAGATTTCAGGGTTGCAACGAGGGCTTGTCCTCCTGGGGTTAGGATGGCTTTGACCTGCTGTCTCTGTTTCCCAAAGCCGAGAGGCAGGACCACCTTGGCAGTCCTCAGCTCCTGGCGATAATTTTTAATTTTGGCTTCAAGGCCACTGACTTGGGACTTGAGAGTTAAGTTTCAGGTGGTCTCACCTTCAGCTCAGTTCATTTGTCCTGAACAGCAGCGGAGATGCTGCAACAGCCCAGGTGGTGCCGGGAATACCCTTAAGGACTTTGCGGGGGAAAGTCAAAGACCGAGGACCGGTGAGCAGGGGCTGAGGAGTGAGGGTGGTGGTACTTAGATTTTAAGTTAGTCCTGCCTTCCTGACAAATCTCTGTTGGTTTTAAGATTTGTTTTTTTCATTAATGATAATACAGATAATCATCATGAGTCATTTTTATCATTAAACATCAGCCCATCAGGTCCGTACATGGGTTTTTACTTATCGGGGGCGGGGAGGGGGTTGAGGAGCAGAGCTCAAGAGAGCTGTATTCCAGAGCTGACCCCAAAACGGTGAACCTGGGCACAGGAAGGACGGGGGCCCTGCAGGTCACCGTTGTCCGCGCTCACCTCACTTTACCTTTGGTCATGACCTCTCAGTATAAGTCAAGTCGTTTGCAAAAGGATACATGAACATTAACTAAGCATTTTGTTTTCCCTTCCATTAGAAGAGAGAAACAGAGACACATTTCTACATTCTTTGAAGGTTTATTAGCGACAGGTGGTGTTACTGGTAACGTCTGAGCAGAGTTAACTCTCCTCTCCCCGCTGGGACCTGGTTATCTCATAGTTTGCACCGAGGAGTCAAAAACAAGAGAAAAGGAAATATATCTCAGATCCATGCTTTAGCTACTCACTACATGATTCTGATAAACACATGATGGCCTTAATTAATCAATGATAGGTCAGAGAAGACCGGTGAGACCGTGTGTAAGAGGACACTCTGTAATCTGTAAAACATACTAATTACATGTTAGCTGTTGTTGTATAAAGGTCGTCTGTAAGTTCTTCAATGCAAACATCTTGTTGGAGAATCAAACCCAGACCACGAGAAGGTAACTATCAATCTGCGAGTGTGGAGGCCCCGAGGCTGAGGGGCGTGCTATTCTCAGAGGAGGGAGAATCAGCTGCAGGTGCAGTGTCAGGGGAAGCTTCTCTGACGAGGCATAATCTCACCTGGGAGGGGCTGCCGAGGTACTGAGATGAAAACAAAATGCCGAGAGGCGCACACGGACTTTTGGAAATCAGCCTGCGAAGAGACCTCTGAACCGTGGGGCTACTCGGTGCCAGACTTGTGGAGGGAACACCCCGCCCTTCCAGTGTCATTTCAACATGGCTCCAGGGTGCTGGGCTGCGGGTGGCTGGGGGGGGCTCTGGATGGACCTAGGGTGGTCCCAAAGAGACAGAACCAGCAACTGGCTTTTGGGAGTCGGCCAACCCGAGGCAGTGATTCCCGAAAGATCAAGCTGGTGTTACAGGACTTGATCAAGTGTCTCCTGGCTGTTATTGATTCCCACCCAGCACCTGCAGTAGCCCCAGGGTCAGATCGGTATCTGAAAATGAGAGGATAATGGCCACTGTGGACTGAATACCCTGGACAGGCAGGTAGGCACTGTGCTGCAGATTGACATGGTCTTTGACGCTTACATCCCAGGAGGATTTGATCTCCATTGCGTGATGTTGAACCTGAGCCTAAAAGAGGTAAATCACATGGCCAAGCACAACTCATGTGTGTTCTAGGCCTGGGATCTGTACCAAGCACCTGTCTGGCTCTATCTGCTTAATAAATATTTGCTGTGCCTGGAACTGTGCACCTTCACTCCATTTGAATTAGCAAGAGAGGCCGACAAGGTCAATTCAGCTTCAGATAAAGGGACTTTCTCCTAACGCGTAGCTGATGACGCAAAGGCTGAATGTCAGCCCTACTCCTCTGCACGGTCCTGGAACGGTCCTCAGACCCAGCGCTGCACAGACTCTTCCTGGTCGTTATCCGCGCCCTTCACCTGGGTGCGTGGGGGCCCGGGGCCCAGCAGGGCGATGGGACTGGCCACCAGTGCCGAGAACAGTAGAAGCCAGGCCCCCTGTGCCCCAGTCTTGCTCCCCACTTGGGCTCCCTCCCCTTCTAGGAAGCATTGACAATCTCTAAACCTGGGGCTGGTTGTCAGGTGTTGGGATTAATCAGCTTTCTGCCTCACCTGCTGCCTTTTTACCACTAATATCTCTACCCAAAGCAGAGCTGGAAAAGAGAAAAATAAAGTTCTTCTCAGTACAAGTGTTGTTTGTTTGTTTGTTTGTTTTTCTGTTAGGCCCTCCACTTCACTTCTCCCGGGGCCCTGGAGAAGAGGCACCTGCAACCGGAGGCTGAGCCTCCACAGACAGCTCTTCCCTCTGGGGCAGGGAGGCGGAAAGTCTCCCGCTAGGGGAAACCACTTTTGGTTCACAAGGTGAGATACTTTTACCAGATCGAGGAGGGACTGGGGTAGATTCAAGCAGAAAGAACGAACTTGAAAGAAGTATTTGGGGGTTAGTGAAAGATGCAACGTGGGAGCCCAGAGAGAGCAGAGGGCTGGGGCAAGAGACACCAGGGAGAAGAGAAACTATTAAGAGCCAAATTGCAACCCGAGAGGTCTAGGTAGATGGGGGTCATCTGCACCATACCCTGGGGACTCAGCTCTTCTGCTATGCAATTTCTAGACTGCCTGCGTTGTGACAAACCCTCAAAACTCTCTTCTGGAGAAATGGCTAGAAACAAGGATTTATAAAATGCTTGTTATGGGCAGTACTTGAAGGTATTTTAATCCGCAGACCACACAGCCTCTGGTCTGCAAAGGCATATCTTTAAATGAGACTAGCTAAATGTTTCCTTGCAAATTTAAAAAACAAACAACCCCTCAGAAAAATTAACGTGAAGGTGTTTCCCGAGGCTAAAATTTGCTACGACCCCAGTAGGTTTGCTGAAGGACACTCTCAAAATGCGGACTGGTTCAAGTGAAATCCTCTCCAAGCACAAATTACCTCCGTTCACCTTTTTATGGAAACTTTCGCAGCTTTCTTTGCGGTGGAAGGTGGGTTTTACAGGCTTCTAGCGAGGATTCTTTCCAGTCCTGTCCTTTCCCCACCTCCGTAATGACTCAGTTTAACATACTGAAGCTCCCCGCCTCAATCCAGTGCGAGGTGCAGCGTTGGACCCTCGGGGGATAAGGGCGGGGCTTCAGCTCTAGAAAGTCCAGCAGGGCAAAGCTTCCTGCCTCCACTGGGCAGGCTTGTGCAGGCTGGGCACGGCACAGTCCCACTGAAGGCCGTGTGGATGGAGGTGGGGAAGTGCCCAGGCCGCTGTCTAAGCAACTGTGGGGTTCCAGCCCTTTGGGGGATAAACTCAAAGTTACCTGTCCCCTCCAGGCCCCTTTGTCCAGACAAGAGCCTTTTCACTCACTGTCACTCTTCATCTTATGTCACCCCAAGACCCTCCCAAAACATCTCTCTAAAACCACAGTGGGGCGAGGGGTTCCCACCCAGAAGGTTAGGCATTCGCTATCCTTGGCTTGCTAGCTGCAAGCGCAGTTGGCCCTTCAGGGCCCTCCGGAGACCCGCAGTGCCGGCAGGCGCCGCCAGGGGGCGCTGCGGGAGCCCTGCCCCCGCAGCAGGTGCGGGAGTGCGACCCGAAAAGTGCACGAGTGGGAGTCCCAGGTGCGGGGCAGCCAGGGGCCGGGGGATGAGGTCTGTCAGTGCAGTTCCGGGACTCGCCAGGCGAACGCCGGCCGCGCGGACCGCACAACCCAGCTCACCCCCGCATTTCCCGGGTGCAACGCGCTGGACGCTCCAGGAGAGACAGTCTCTTGAGCTTGTGTCCGCTGCGAGCGTCTCCCCGGACTTCAGCGGGGACCCCAGCCTGCTGCCGCCAGCAGCCCGGCGGCAGCTTCCCGTAGAGGAGGCGCCCACTTCCCATCCCCGAGAGGCCTCAGGGGGCTGCCCGCGCACCGGCCCCGGCCCCAAGGCAGGAGACCGGCGCTTCCGAGGGCCTGGGCCCCTACTCACCGAGGAGCCTCTCTCGCCTTGCCCAGGGTCCCCATGGCCGCGGCTTCGCTCGTGAGCCGCTTCACCTAGCGCAGCTGGACGGGCTCAGCGGGGCACGTCGCATCACCACCGCCGCTGCCCCTGCCGCCGCCAGCGCGTCCCTTCGCCCCGGGCCTCTCCGCCTCCGGGCCGCCCACCCGCCGCTCTCAGAGCCCGGCGAGCCCGCCCGACGCGCACCCGCAGGCACAAACTTTATGTGCGCGCGCTCTCTCGCCTTTACCCGCGCGCGCACGCGCGCACTCACACTCTCCAGCACCCAACCACCTGACACCCGCTGATGTTATCGGGCTGTAGGAAATGTGTAGCGCTTTTCGGCTCTTCTCTGAAACCTGCCCCCAGTGCTTGGTAGCGCCTCGAGGCCAGCGCCTCTCCAGATCCTCGCCTTCCACCCCTGCCCTGTGCCTTCCCAGCCCGAGGTTGCGGTCCTAAGGGGAGCTGAAGGGCTGGGGAGGCTCCGGGTGCCCTGGATCCCCACCAAACCCGCGCCTGCAGAGCAGGTGTGAGCCCAAGGGAACCGGCTTAGCCCGGCGGCTCGGCTCTCGGGAGACCACCACACCACGTCCTCTGCAGTCCTGCTTTTCGGTCCCGGATCCTGAACACCCCTTGACTCCCGGCAGACCTCTTTTGTATTTATTAGAGCTCAGAGCTGGGGCAGAGTAAGGAACTAATACAAAGTTGTGGATATACCTTAGCCTGAGTCTCTGGGTGTCTTCTTGGAAGCAATTTGCAAGACTGGGCTGGAGATACGTGTTCAAGAGGCAGCAGGTGTGGAAGTTCTCTCCGGGGCGTGATGCATATCTGATGGGAGACAGCTGCCCAGCATCTGTAGGTGCAGGAGACGTGGGGAGGGGTGGAGAGAACGTTGCTTCAGCAGACGTGGCTAGGAATGGCGGCCTAACCCCTGCTTGCAAGTGATAGTAACTGTAGCTAATGTTGACCCAGCGCCTTTTGCTAGATGCTTTCTGTGCATTGCCTCATTTAATCCAATTCCCTCAAATACCAAGAGGTTACTGGTTTAAAGACGAGAAAATTAAGGATTAGAGAATAATATGCCTTCCATTACATAACTAATAAACAGCAGAGAGAACCATGACTGGGCTGAGATCCGACTCCCTGTAATCACTGCTGGACCCTCCTGATAACACACCCATGGTCGTTGTCACAGGCCACAACGCCAGCCACAATAATAGGGCTCTTCCCAGCCATCGTGTTTGGCCCTTAAAGCCTTCCCCTGCAACTTCATTTATACATGGCCTTACATTTATGCCATCTTGTCCTTAAAAAAAAATCAAGATAGCTTACCTACATAACCTACAAGAGAAGTCTGTGAAATGTACCATGAAAAGTAAGATACACAAAAATGGAACCATAAATGGAAGTTGTTTTCTAAAAATGCACCCCATAGAGTCCAACCGACTTGCTTCAAGTGGGACAAAAACTTTTCTCCTGGGGTTCGAGCAGTCATGTTCAAAAGGGAAGGCATCTAAAATTCAGTTCCTGGGACGGGGGTGGGTGCAGGGTGGAGGGGGGAAAAGGGGAGGAAAAAAATGGGACAACTGTAATAGCATAATCAATAAAATATACTTAAAAAAAGAAAAAATTAAAAGTTCGATCCCACTAAAAAAAAATAAAATAAAATTCCTGTCACATGCAAGAAAAACAAAAAATAAAAAAGGAAGAGAGAAAATTGCTTAAGAGAAGGTGGACTCTTCTCGATACTGAGACCAGAAAGAGATTTCTCTAAAGAATCCCCATGAACTCTGAGGTGATAGAAAGAACCACATCCTCAGTCACAGCATATATATATATATAGAAGTGGCATGTGGATGTTTAATAAATATTAAATAACAACACTTTTCTAGAATTACACTCTATACTCATGTCTATACGCCAAGTGGATAAGCATATACCTTTATGCATGTGCATAACTATACGTAAATGTGGGTATATGTAGATAGAATAACTTTTTAGTGAATACACATAATACTAAGCACACATGCAGGCAGCTGCTCACACCCACACACCTGCAATCCATTCTGTGTATAAGTATAGAACTTATTAGTTCATTCGAGAAACAAGTCTTGCTGAGTTTTGTAAAGAAAGGGGCCGGGTTCTGGCCCGGAAGCTTCCTCTTCTCTGGCTTCCTGAGAGCTCTGCACTAGACGAGAACCTGATCGTGTTTCTCGGCCCAGCGGAGCTCTTTGATGAAGCTTTCTGGCTGATCCTACTAGAGCAATTTGTCCTTTCCAGACAGCCACCAAATTAGAGGTTAGCGCCGTCGCTTTCATCATCTTCTGCGGTGTGGTTAGTATCCCTGGTGTCTTCTGGGGCACCTCTGACCTCAGGAGCAGGTTTCTTCTTTCCTCTCATTCGCTCCTCTGACCCTCCAACCCTCTCTTCTGGGTCTCTGACCTCCCTGATGTGCAGTCCTCAATGTCTCTGTAGCAGCTGAGAAAGGTTGGGGACCATTGTCAGCCGCTACCTGCCCCTTGGGTGAGGCCGTTCTGTGGGATTCTTTCTCTGTGGTTCCCCCTTTCAATCAGGTGTTCTTAACTAATGGACGTGGGCTTTTATCTGGCTTTTTGGTGGGTATTGTGAAGCCTCTGAGACTAAAATACCCACTTTCACCAGGTTTTCTAAACGATCCATTACTCAGATGAGGTGTTTCTGTTTTCTTCCACAGCTTCGACAGGACCCATATGACTCTAGTGTTTGAACATGCAGCCTGGGTATCTAACACCCACACCCACATTTCCAACAGGTCACTGCCTTTAATTATCCCCCGGGACTTCCTCCCTTGTCTTCACAGCCACATGTTGGCCTTGACCCCCATTATCTCAGAATCTGGACATGTGTAATAGCTTCATAAGTAGCCTCCCTAATTATAGAACCTCCCCTTCTCTGATCCTTCTTTCATGCTGCTTTTAGATTTACCTCCTCATGCCATGCCTCTGCTTCCAAACCGCCAAGGAATCGCTTGTTGTCTACAGAATAAAGCGCACACCTCTTGACAGTGCGCATCTGCAAGCTGGACCTCACCTGTCCAGCCCGGCCTCCAGCCCTGCCCTCCCAGGCACCTGCCCTCTTCGGTTGCACCTTGGCCATCCCTGGTAATTGCTGTGTCCTGAGCCCCTGCAAGCCTTGGTGCCTTAGCCTGCGTACCCCCTTCTGCCTGCCATCTCCTTTCACCTGATGAACGCACAAAAGTACAGTTATACCAAATGCAGGTCAAGCTGGTAAGCCACCGTAGAGGGCACACGCAGGATGGCCGCCCAGGTGCAGAGGTGTGCAGACTCACCTTTCGGAACCTGTCTGCGGCTACCACAGCTTCACCCTGCTGCCTGCCATTGACTCACTCATTCAAGACATCTTCACTTGGTGCCTACTGAGTGCCAGATGCTATCCTTGTCGCTGAGAATCTGGTAGAGAACAAGACACAAGATCCTTGTTCACAAGAGCTTACGTATCTAGCAAACAGACAGTAACCAAGTCAACCAATAGGCAAATACGTCACAGCTTTACACCCTGATTTCTAGGACCTGCCACTTCAGAGTCGGGTTACCTCGGCCCTCATGTGGGGCGACGTGATGTATCCCAGTTGGGCGCCCCTCCCCCACGGACCCGTGAGAACAAAGCTGCCACATTTAGAGGCCCGCAGGCCCAGAGCAGAGTGGAGAGAGATGGGGAGGGAAAGTGGGGGGCGCGTGGGATCATCCTCTACTCTCCTGCTGAGGGCTGCTCCTATTTCTGAGACAGGCAGAATTGGCCTCGTCGTTTTATGATTGTGACCGGCTGCCCCGCACAGATACACACTGAACACCAAGCTCCTGCAGCTGCGCACCCTGGGCCGAGGCCAGAGGGAACTTCCCACGTGAGAAGCGGCTCCTTTGGCTCGATTCCTGTAGGTGGTGAGCGTGTGGTTGGATGCCGGCTCGTTTCTGTCCTGGGCATCTTCTCGTGGGTGCAGAGCGGCAGGCCTCTCTGGGCCTCTCTCTGGGCCAGCAGTTCCAGAGAGAGTCCGTTTCCTTGAGGCATCCCCAGGATTCTCCAAAGGGAATCTGATGAGTGTCCTAGAAATTTCATTTTCAGATAGATGGTCCTATGTATAAGCCCCGAATGTGACTATCTGTTCTTGTTTTCAGCTGCTCCCTGTCTCTGCAAAGTCCCTTCCTGGAGTCCCATCACAGAGCCCAAATTTTTGGTTAGATTGGCCTCAGATTTGATTTTGGATTTTTTAAGAGATGGAAACACAGCGAACAACTAGAAATACAAGTTGTCTCACGGCTTTGACTCCTAGTAGGATGGGAGTCCCTAGAAGCCTTTGAACAGATGAGGGACAAGGCCTGACTTCTGCTTAATAGGGCCCCCACCCCACCCCGGCTGCTGAGTTCCGAAGTGATTCACAGGAAGTCAGGGCAGAAGGCTCTCAGTGGAGGTGCCTTTATCATTTCCAACTGGGTGGGTCTGCCAGGCTGGTGGCTTTCAGATGGCTCTGAGCATTGATTGCTCCACGGTAAGAAGAGTAAAGTTGCATTCTACCCATGATGTGACTCAGACGTATTTTACCCTACGTGTAAAACTGAAAACACAGGCTGTGTGAAACAACAGCGCCCTCACTACGTGCGGTTCGCTCCGGTCCTTTCAAGTCGTTTTCATTTTGTTTAACGGCGTAAAAAAGTAACGCCTGGTCAGGACCTGCTAAAGCAGTATGTTCCTGGGTCGGGCTCATAGTTTATGAAATAACAGCTCTCCGTCAGCCTCTCATGACAACAGCAGATCGCCATGGTTACCCCAGGTGGCATCAACTAGGGGAACATTTCACTCTTCATTGTTTTCCCTTTTGTACTTTTTATTTTCGTGTTATGTAAGCACATCTATTCAATAAGTAAATTCTATTTTAAATTATTAGTGCACAAAAACCTTCCTGCTTTCTAATTCTGAACTGAAGGGCTTTACAAAACCAGAGGCTAGGGCTGACAAAAGTAAGATGTGAATGAATTTGCTTTGTTCAAGTTTATCAAAAAATTATCCAACAATATTTTCCCCCCACAAACATTTGGGATGCAGAACGGCACAGTGGTTAAAAGCCCTGGAGTTACACTGATTTTGAATGTTAGCCCTAATGCTTCCTAGTAATGTGACCTTGAACGAGTTAACTTCTCCAAGCCTCAGTTTCCACATCTGTAAAAATGGGTGCAAACAAGGCCTTACCTCGTGAAACTTTGCTAATGATTATATGGACATGGTCTATGCCTAGCATGCAGTAGCCTCCGGAGGCATGTTAATGCTTTGAGTTATTACTCTGTGCCAGGTCGTGGGCACACAAGGTGCGTTTCAGGAACCTAATGGATGCTCTGTGGTCATATCCAAGGGACACCTGCCCTAGTTCTTGGTCAATGTGGGCCAGCTTCTCAGAGGAAGTGAAGTGTGTAGGTTAAGATGCAAAGGGTGAGATGAATAGAAGGGAGGGGGGAGGAGAAGGGAGGGGAGTGAGGAGCAGAGTGCTTTGCTTCTGATGCCCTCACGCCTCCACCCCCATCGATATATAAATAAGGTTCTCAACTCTGACTTATCTTATTGCCTTTGCAGAATCCAAGAGGCTGGTTTACATCTAAAAGAGCCCTGTGGGCTCCTTAGATCCCTCACTCTACCTTAGATGTGATTCAATTAACATCACTCCCAGGTGTGACGTTGGGTGCCTGAGATGAGTGTTGCTGAACAGAGAGGTCTGAGTTAGTTAGCATTCAATCCTGGGCTTCTTTTCAGGTGGCTGGCGCTGTGATGGGATGGTGGCTGTTCAACCGCTATTTAAAAAATTCCTAGTGTGCACCCGGCACCATCCCAGCATCAAGACGAAACAATTTAACACCTGCAAGGACGACACATGGGTCAAAGCTGGAAAAAAAAAACAAACAAAACAAAACAAAACCCGGTTCATAGAAAGATTCAAATGGCCTGGACCAGCCCAAGGATGTGGTTTTCTGCGTCCAAAAACTGTTTAGTAGGCCTTTTTAAAAGTACTGTGATAAGCTGTGTGGAAATGAAAACTCTTAAGTATTAATAGATACCCTCGCATGTGAGCAGTGGAGAAAATCTGTGTGAATTAATACATGCGGTGCTTCTCGAACTGGGATCATCTGCAGATGCACCCCCGTAAGGGTCTAGAAGAAATTTTTTTGCCCTGTAAAAGGGGCCATACTTTACTCTTATCTCAGAAGTACCAACGTAGGCCATTTCCCATGCAACTTGCAAGCACTTTACCTCTCGATTTTGATAGTGCGGTTCTAAAAGCCTATCCCACTCCTCTGTGCCAAAGCCCCATCTTCCCCACCCACCTAGGGTGCGAGTATCTCAGTCTCATTCTTTGTCATAGGAATTGGGATTGAGTCTTAAGGCCAGATAGCAGCCTTAGAAAAGTATAAATCGGGGTAGAATAATCTTTTATGTTCCTCTGGCTTTGGAAGTGGGAAGCGATGCTCCATCAGCCGGACTAACGACGGTGTGTCCTAACCCTCTGGGTGACTGCCCCCTGAGTGCAGAACTTGGGTTTCAGAAATAATAAAGTCACACCAGGAGCGTGTCACGCACATTAGAAATGCATTGATTTAAACACAAAAC
This sequence comes from Anoura caudifer, assembly GCA_004027475.1. NCBI lineage: Eukaryota > Metazoa > Chordata > Mammalia > Chiroptera > Phyllostomidae > Anoura > Anoura caudifer. The sequence goes on along the minus strand of PVKU01005577.1, from coordinate 103,935 downwards.
TGAAAGCTTAAACTTGCTGCAAGAATCAATCAAGATTGATCTGTTCCCATTTTTAATTGGCAACCGACGAAAACATTTTAGTGGAAGTAATTGCTCAGAGTCCATCCAAATGACAGCGAACTTGACAGTGAAATGAAAGCGTTTCTTTTTGTTTCTTATTTTGCTGTTTGCTTGTTTGTCTTACATCTGGTATCAAACTCAGAGCACGACCCTGAACAAAGCGTGGAGCCTGCCTCACGGCTTCCCAAGTGTGCACAGAGGCCTGTCGGTCAGTCAAGACGGTGAACCAAGCATCCACCTTAACTGACTTTAAAATAAACTACTCGGTGAAAAGCGTTGCCACAGGTGGCGATGAATCCACTCGGTACCCAGATACGTGTGATTTTCAAGTGCTTCAGAAGCGAGGCTTCGCTCGCTCCTGGAGGAAGGTTGCCTCACGCTGGATCTTAGCTTGGCTCCTGCAGGTGTGATGCTGCCGGAGCCTGCCTGCTCTGACGTGGTTAGTCTGCGTTTGGGTGGGGGTGTGAGGAACTCTGCGTTAGACTCAGGACGGAAATAGACAGGTCTTATATAATCGGTGTTGGTGCTTGTTTAAAACAATCCCTTTGAAAATCTAAACTGACTTTTGTGCTGCACCAGCCAGAGGAAGTAACTAGGTCAAGTGGGAGGGAGGAGGGAGAGGTTCCCCGGGGGAGGAGGATGAGCTTGCCTCGGGCCCTGCCTACCTCGTTAGGACTGCTCCGAACCCAGCAGGTTGGCGTTCGGGGGTCCCTTCCTCCATAAAAATATATTAAAAATATATTTTATGATTGTGTTGGCATAAAGATAAGTATAATCCAGACTGGATGCGTCAGTATGCATTCATTCTTATCATATTCATTTTTTTCTTCTGGTTTTAAAAGGAATTAAATGAGAACATTTTCATGGGCCCCAGTAATGGCTGTGGACTCCAGGCAATGCACCCCCTTCCTTAGTCAGCCCTGGGAGTTGGCTAGCTCCTTCAGGAAAGAGGAAGCTCTGTGTGTGTGTGTGTGTGTAAGCGTTCGTGTGCATGCGTGTCTGGCGCTCCGGGAGAGTGATTGTCTTCTGGCTGTTGAAAAATGGTGTAAAAATAAGGGAAAGGGTAATTTTGAAGGGGAGCTTCCTCTCTGTCTCTTTTGGCCAAGCAGGGAGGAGGAACGTGAAAAATTGCCTGGAGAGCAGTAAGGTGAGGAGGCGGATGAAAAGTGAAGGCCAGTCTAGGGAGGAGAGACAAACACATGGTCCTCTTTAAAGCTAGGGGCTCCGAAGGGTCATTCAGGGCCAGAGGGGCCAGCGTAGAGAGGCCAAAAAAGTAGTAGGTACTGGCCAACGACCTGTTGGCAGTGACTAAGGAGTGCTTGTCCTGGAGTAAGGACCCATTGCTTCCATGTCAGACTTGAACTGGAGCGATCTGCCCGAGGGCCCAGGCAGACAAACCTGACAGCCGGGCGCTATTGAAGAAAGTAGGCTGGACCATTGCACACAATTACTTGGTAGTCGGCAAAAACAAAGACACACACCAAAAAATGGGCTGCTTTACATGCTAAGCAATGCTGAGCTGGATTCTACGATCCAACAGAATGCTTTTTACTTTTTTCTTTGTATCTCTTGTTTATCCTAAATTCCTCATCATGATTACATGGGCCAACATGTTGGGTACTCCCTACCCGTCAAGCACTGGGCCAGGGAATCAGTATACATTGTTTCATGTCATCCTCACAAAAAAAACGACTTAACCCTTGTCCCCACTTTGTAGATGGGGATTTCAGGCTCAGAAAGGCTGAGCAACTTGCCCAAGGACGGACGCATCACTGCGGAACAGGGAGGCTGGGTTTCAAGTTGGTGTGATTCTGAAATGGATTATCGCCATTTGGCTGCGTCGCCTGCCCATACTGTATTAAATTTTGCATCCCCAACAGTTGCACTTGGTAGGCTTTACCTGTTATGAAATGCGGGCGAGATAAAGAGGATAAATAAGCAGCACTCACTATTGCACATCGTTGACGGTCTCAGCGAAGTGCTAACCTTTTCACTGTCTCGTCAACTGTAACTCACAAACCAGACCATCGCAGGGGGTCACAATGTCTGTCTGGTTGCGGCTGCTCCTCCATCCAGCTGACGCGGGAGCTGCCTCTGAAGAGGCTTGGCCACTGGCGGGGGCGGGAGAGCCACTGACTTGAGGCGTTCTCAGGCCCTACCCCAAGTTTTCACTTTCAGTTATTTGAAAAGTGAGTGTATCAGAGTTGTCAGCCTGCTGTTCCCGCGCGGGTCGGGGCCATGTTGCCTTTCCAGGCCCGCTCTCATGTGACCGGTCCGCAGCCCGCGTGAGTGTCCGCTCCTGGGAGGGCTTCCCTAGGAGCGGGGGCTGAAGACGTGCTTGCTGCTTCCTTGTCTTCTCCATGCTTCTGTCTTTAGGGGCTTTGGTTGTTCTCTTTAAGAAATGGGGATTTTTTAGATGAAGTGATTCAAGTTTTATTCCTTAGGGTTTTCTTACTATAACGCAAGAGGTTGGTTTGTTTATCTATTTATCAAGAGTTTTAGTTTATTATTACAGTAATCCCCCCCCCGTTATCCATGGGGGTCATGTGCCAAGATGCCCCCCAGGGGACACCTGAAACGGTGGATATACTGAGCCTCATCTATTCTGTGTTTTCTCTATACATATATACACACATCTGACAAAGTTTAATTTATAAACTGGACACAGTAAGAGACTGACAATAATAACTAATAATAACATAGAACAGTCACAGCAATACACTGTGATAGAAGTTATGTGAATGTGGTTTCTCTCTCTCTCTCTCAGAATGCCTTATCCCACCGCGTACACGCAGCCTTCTCCGCGTGATGATGTGAGGTGGTACCGTGCCTGTGTGACCTGAAGCGGGGTGGAAGTTTCCATTTAACATTTGCGGGCTGCTGTTGGCCACGGGCTTCTGAAACCGCAGAACGTAAAGCCATGGATAAGGGGACACTACTGTGCACTTTTAAAGCAATTGTCGTGACTGCACAGTTCATGCAATTGTACTCCAATTTCAAAATCCGCTTTTAAGAGGTGTGCGTATGTTTTTCTGGGGTGCAGACAGACATGCAGACATTTATTTGGTCGAATGCATTGAAGTTAGGAGTTAAGACTGATTTTGGCTTTTCTGTTTCTGGATTATTTTGTCCAGCCCCCTAAGTTCCCTTCCTGGGCTGTCATTTCCTGGAGCATCTCAGAAACCAGTCTTGTCAGTATCCTCACCCCAGCTGCCCTCCCCAGCCTGCTCACAGCTTCGGACACAGGCCCGGGCACGGAAGAAAAAGGGCCTCTTCCTCCCCTTGCTATCAGCACAGGGCAACCTGAGTGCTAAGAAGTTTCCGTCTCAGCAGAGTGGCTTTCCTTCCTGGTCCCCAGCCTCTTGGGAAGACACACAGGTGACACCCAGGCTTCCACTTCCTGCGTGTCCCTCAGTGTCTCATTGGCTCTTCGACTCTTCCAGAACATCTAAGGACCACTTTTTATTTGATCGGCTGTGTATCTTGGCCGAGAGTGCACACCAAATGCGGTCCTTACGAACACTGGAGGCCCTGAAGGCAGGGCCGGATGCCTACACAGTAGACAGAGGGCTGGAGGCAAGGAAATGCGAGGAGATGCAGCTCGTAGGACAGTAGGACGGCTGACCTGCTTTCTAGCTCCTGCTACAAAGAAGCGCAGAACTATTTAACTGTGACTCACCCCACCCCATCCTCGGGGAAAGCTCTTTTCCCCTCTCACACTTGGGTGTTTGTCCTTGTTGCTTGGGGCCCGAGGGGTTGAACTGCCTAAGGCTGACAACAGTCTTTACATTTTTTACGCCCTAACTTCAACTTTACTGAGGCTCTGGATGTCCCAAACCTGGGACAGGCTTCTGAGAGTCAGGGGTGGCTTTTGATTCAGTCTCTCAAGGATCGGTGTTTTTTGGCAGATGCAACTCTTTCTGAACAGTAAGCCATTGTTGAGTGACATGAACGGAACCAGAGCTAAAGAAAATGAAGGTTTCCAAAGACCGGGTAAAACAAAAGTCCTTTCAGCCCCTGGTATTCAGGGTTTTATCCCTCGTGGAATCAAGGCTGCTCGTGTTGCAGCAGCAAGCAAGCCCACGAAACTGGGCCGTCCGGAACCCAAGAGCGCTCAGCTCCGGGAGGTCGGGCACCAGTTAGGGACGCCACGTGCTCCCTGCTCAGCAGCGAGTTTATTGGGAAGGGGAAGCAATTGATAACCCTTTCCTGTCTCTTCTGTGCGTATTCTCATCTGGTATTCTATGAGGGGTGCGGCTGTGGTTACGGGGAACAGTCAAACAGAAAACAGTATCATTTCAGTTTCCTAGGGTCCTTCTTCCCTGTGTCTGTTTTTTCTTTTTTAACTCCTTTTGAAAGCTGTAGAGGTCTACCTTTTTTTTTTTTTTTTTAAGAAAGTTTAACTCCGATCCCAGCTAGAGGACTCAGGAGGGTCTTGTCCGTCATGGTGTGGACCTTAGGCAGTGAGCCCTGCTCTGGGCAGGGCTGGGAAGGCCTGGCGCGGGGAGACCTCCAAGGAGCCCGCGGATATTTAAGACGGACTGGTGCCCTGGGGAGGCTCAGGGTTGGGAGAGTCCCCCGCACGCATGCTGGACTGAGCCTTCGTGACAGGGGACCGACTAAAACCGGGCAGTTCCAGACTTCCAGGGTTCAGAGGTGGAAAATCCCAAGCCTTCCTGGACTTTTCCTGGAATTTCAGTGGACGGGTGGTTCCTCTCAGCTCAGAGGATGGTCCATGCCTGTTCTTGGCTCATTAGCCACAGGAGTCCTTCCCAAGGCACAGAGAAGAGCACCTTGTTTTGGGCCACAGGGTGAGTCGTTAACAAATTAAGAATTGGATCGTATCTTCAAAGTCTAGTTTGGCTTTTTGACAAAAACAGCATCAAGTCTTTCTTGAAGAGATCATGTCCCACACGGTGAAGCACCTGTTTCCTGGTTTCTGGCGGGTACTACCTGAAATGTCTGATTCGCCTTTGTCAGGGATCTGCATTACATAATTTGATTGTTATAGGCTTGCTCTCTGCTGAGTTATTTTGTTTCATTAAAAAGGCAGGAATCTGCCCTGGCTGGTGCAGCTCAGTAGATTGAGCGCGGGCCTGTGAACCAAAGGATCGCGGTTCGATTCCCAGTCAGGGCACATGCCTGGGTTGCAGGCCAGTTCCCAGCAAGGGATGCATGAGAGGCAACCACACATTGATGTTTCTCTCCCTCTCTCCTTCCCTTCCCCTCTAAAGATAAATAAATAAAATGCTTAAAAATAAATAAATAAATAAAAATTTAAAAGGCAGGAATCTACGTAATAAAGATAAATAAAACAGCATTTCAAAATTGTCTGCGTCCTGGACACCATCGCCACTGCAACAACTTGCTCTGTGTTGCATCTGGTCTTGTAGTTGAGGGAGGCAAGTACTTGATCCCTCACAGCAATTTTGGTGTTGATCTTAAATATGTCACTTTTGATTTTTAATGTACATTGAAAATACATACATTTTTACTACGAATGTAAATGTTAAAAATCTGAATTTCATAGCTTGTTTTGCTGAGAGGAAAAAAATTCCTAAGAACAGAGACCTGGAATCTGATGAGTTTGGGAAGGGGCCGGCTCCGAGGTTGAGTCCCCTTTCCTGCCCGTGGGAGCTTCCCCAGCCAGGACACCCATAAACTAGTTTCCAAAGGGGTACAGCCTGGTGAGGGAGGGGTCCGGGCCACTAGACTTTGAGTGTTGCCGTTTCTCCCAGCTTTCAAGTAAATGGTTCGTGTCAGGTTGTTAGTTCACCCCTTTCTTTCGTTAACACACTGGACAAGTCACTTACTTCTGAAGTCCCGGTCTCCCAGAGGGGCTGTACTTAGTAGCATTGGTGATAATTTTCACCTTACTAATTCTGACTGAACTCCATGCTCTTCAATTAGACCAGTGGTACTGTAAGGCACCATTAATCCAGATGCAACACTTTCAGAGACTAGTAAGTCCAGAGGCATGGGAGAAGCTTGCTACATTTATGAAGAAAGTGTCTATTAAGCCTAAATATATGATCGTGGGAGCAAACAGTGAACCTGCTCAGAAGAAAACTATCTTTGAGGATGCAAATACCTTTTAAACTAATTACAGAGAAGACTCACAAAGCAGACTGAGCAGCATTCCAAAACAATCTTCCATTAATGTATGATATTCTATGAAGTTAAAAATAAAAACAACACCACAAAACTCCATACCCTTAAAGATATTCTGCAGATGAGACGTAAAGAAAAAAAAAAAAAAACCAAAGCCATGGCATTGGCCTTCTTCACATCGATTGGTCCAAACTCAGAAAGTTAAATGGATGTCACAATATTACAAGGTTTGGGGTGATTTATAGGAGCATAGCTTTTTAAGGGCAAACTAAGAACCTCTGGAATTTAAGTGTGGCCTTCAAATGTGTGAGTCTGTTTGGGCGCATGTTTACATGTGTCTGAGTGTGTGTGCCACGCAGGTGTGTGTGTTATCATGATAGATTTCAGTGCCAAAGGAGTTTAAGGAAACAGACCCAGAGACGAGAGCAAGGGCAACAGAAGCTACCTCTATGGAAAAGGGAAAAAAAATCATATCAGAATTCTGAAGTTAAGTAAAAGCAAGAAAGAGAGACTTCATGGTGTAAAAAAAAGGGGGTGGGAGGGATGTAAGAGGCTGGCATCACTTCATCATAAATATTAAGATCTTAGGCCAAATAAAAAATGGAACCCACCACAACAGAATTTCTGAGGCAGATGGTTATTTCTACATTTACATAGCATTTGTGGATAATACATGCATTTTGAGATTTGTGTCTTAGAACAAGAGACCCGTATTCTATTTCTGACTCTACTAGCGAGTGAAAAAATAATTCCAATTCAATAAGTTTTTAGGAAGAACACAGACATGCAGATTTTCTCCAGGAGCTTTTAGTCTGGTTGGTAGAGTCTAACTAGCCCTTTGATGCTCACAAATTGCCTGACTCCCCTGAGGCTGAATTTGAAATGACAGGTGTGGCCAGCACGCTTCTCTTCCTCTCACGCCGACGGTGGTGCTCTGAGGATAGACGGACACCCTTCCCTAACAGGCATTTTTGTGGATATCAAGCGTTCATTGTCCACAGGCAGGCCCCCCTTCCCATATGATAATTTTCTGCTTCCAGATATTAATTAGCATTTTGTAGTTTCAAAGCCCTCTCCAGCTATCAGTTAATCCAGCCCACCCAGCCACCTCCGGCTGATGATTCCGCTTATCAACCCTGCAGCGGCGAGCCGAAACCTGCCCAGGAAAACGGCTTTCTTGCGCAGCCCAGGAGCACGTGGCCAGGCACAGGGGCTTGGTAAACCTTTCTCTTTCCGGGATGGCAGCACTGTGAGCCAGACAGAGAGATACTAAACTGATATCATCAGCGTTCCTCCCAACAAAAACAGCTTCATCACTCACTCGGCTCCAAGGCCTGGAATTCCTGTAGAAAGAGCCGTTGATCTCCAAAATTCCCTTTAAAAGACGATACAAGTTGTTCTTTGTGCTGCAATGTGATGTCACAGATACATACGCATGTATATATGGTTTTATATCTATTCTAAGGTTATCTGTAATATTTTATAAAGCTATATATTCTATGAGAGTATATACAATATGTAACATTTTGATATGATATATAATTATATATCTCTCCATTAATATAATACAGCTATAGCAAATATATTACATCTATATGACATATTAATCAATGTAATTAATATATAATGGAGAGATATATAATTATATATCTTATATACATACCTACCTTCCGAAATAGGGCTACTCGGATCAGATAACTAATACATGATCAACTTAGAACTGGAAGCTTGATTCTTTAGTCTTTAAATTTAGTGATCTCACTACTAACCACGCTGCTTCCTCCATAAAATATTCTACCCTATAAATATTTCGGTGCGATCAGTTCAGCAGGTTAACAGCTTTCGACAGGCAAATGGTCCCTGTTTGGAGCGGGGTCCATAGCAGGGGGCGTGCGTGGGGGTGTCTTCTCCAAGTGTTTATTATGACTTGTAGACGCGGAGAGAAGTTTAAAGAACAGTACATAGAACAACCGTCTACTCTCCACCTCAGTTCGATAATTATGAACAGTTTGCCATACTTGCTTTTTTCCTTTCAAAAGTATTCTTCTCAAAATATTATTTGCCGACGTCAGGACACTTCACCCCCAAATACCTCAGCCTCAGCCCCTAAACATAAGGACGCTCTGCCGCATACCCACACTTCGCTTATAACCAACAATAATTCTGTAGTAATATGAAATAACTAGCCAGCTCATAGTTTTTCCAGTTGTTGAGCTCTTACTCAAATGTTTTATAATGATCTTTTACAGCTCTTTCCTTTAGAACCAGGATCCAGACCAGAATCGCTCTCTGACCTTGGTCATCAGGTCTCTTTCATTTCTTTTCACCTAGAACTGCCCTGACCGGCACAGTAGCTACTAGTCCGATGTAGCTCTTGGGCGTTTAAATGTGGCTAGTACAAACGGATGCGCTTTAAGTGCAACATGCACCAGATTCTGAAGACTTAGCATGAAACGAAGAATGCAAAATATCTCATTAGCATACTTCTAACATTGATGAAATGTTCAAATAATATTTCAGCTATACTGAGTTAAAGAAAATACATTATAAAAATGGGTTTCATTTATTCTTTCTATTTTTTCAAAATGTGACCCACCAGATTAAAAAGGACAAAAAGTAAACATGGCTTGCATTGTATTTCTTTTTCTAAGTATATTTTATTGATTATGCTATTGCAGTTGTCCCATTTTTTCCTCCCCTTTCTCCCCCTCCACCCTGCACCCCCCCCCACCAGCATTCCTCCCCTTAGTTCACATCCATGGGTCATACATATAAGTTCTTTGGCTTCTGCATTTCCTATACTATTCCTAACCTCCCCCTGTCTGTTTTGTACTTACCAATTATGCTTCTTATTCCCTTTTCCCCATTCTCCCCTTCTCTCTCCCCTCTGATAACTCTCCATGTGATCTCTGTTTCTGTGATTCTGTTCCTGTTCTAGTTGTAGCTTAGTTTGTTTTCATTTTTTAGGTTCAGTTGTTGATAGTTGTGAGTTTATTGTGATTTTACTGTTCATAGTTTCGATCTTCTTTTTCTTTGATAAGTCTCTTTAACATTTCAGATAATGAGGGCTTGGTGATGATGAACTCCTTTAACTTGACCTTATCTGGAAAGCACTTTATCTGCCCTTCCATTCTAAATGAAAGCTCTGCTGGATAGAGTAATCTTGGATGTAGGTCCATGCCTTTCATGACTGAATACTTCTTTCCAGCCCCTTCTTGCCTGTAAGGTCTCTTTTGAGAAATCAGCTGAGAGTCTTAAGGAAACCCATGTGTAGGTTAGTATCTCCTTTCCTCTTGCTGCTTTTAAGATTCTCTCCTTATCTTTAATCTTGGGTGTTTTAATTATGATGTGTCTTGGTGTGTTCCTCCTCAGGTCCAACTTCTTTGGGACTCTCTAAGCTTCCTGGACTTACACGTCTATTTCCTTTGCCAGATTGGGGAAGTTTTCCTTCATTATTTTTTTCAAATAAGTTTTAAATTTTTTGCTCTTCCTCTTCTTCTTGTGGCACCCCTATGATTCAGATGTTGGAACATTTAAGATTGTCCCAGAAGTGTCTAAGCCTCTCCTCATTTTTTAAAAATTCTTATTTCTTCATTCTGTTCTGGTTGAATGTTTATTTTTTCCTTTTGTTCCAAATTGTTGATTTGAGTCTTAGTTGCCATCCTTTGACTCTTGGTTTCCTGTATATTTTTCTTTATTTCACTTTGTATAGCCTCTATTTCTTCCTCTATTTTGCATCCATACTCAGTCATTTCTGTGAGCATCCTGATTACCAGTGTTTTGAACTCTGCATCTGACAGGTTGACTATCTCCTCATCATTTAGTTCTTTTTCTGGAGCTTTGATCTGTTCTTTCATTTGAGCTATATTTCTTCACCTCAGCACACCTGTTATATTGTAAGGGGCTGAGCCTTAGGTATTCACCAGGGTGGAGCAACCCATTTTGCTGCATTGTGGTTGTGTATGTGCAGGAGGGGTCAGACAAGGAATGATACCACTTGTTCAGCTCTCACCCCACTTTCAGTCCCTTTCCCTGCTACCCACAAGCAAACTGGGCCCTTCTAATGCTGATTCCTTGGTGGGTGGGGTTGTGTACATTCTAGGATCCTGTGGATCTCCCCAACGACTCTCCCATGAGTCTGGTAGTTTCCCCCACTGCCCCAACCCCCACAGGTTTTTACAGCCAGAGATTCTGAGGCTTTAATTTCTCACACTGGAACCCTGAGTTGTGTGGTCTGTCTCTGTCCCCAGTTGTTCCTCCTGGCTTATCCACATGCAAACATGGGACTGCCCAGGCCACCAGCTGACACCTCACCTGCCCAGTCTGCTGCCTTGCTGCACATCCTCTCTGTCCTGGCTGCCCCTCTCTGCCCTTCCTACCAGTCTGAACGAACATTTCTTCTTTAATTCCTTGGTTGTTGGACTTCCATACAGTTCGATTTTCTGGCAGTTCTGGTTGTTTTGCATTTTTAAATTTGTTGTCCCTTTTTTGTTTGCGTGAGGAGGCAAAGCATATCTACCTACACCTCCATCTTGGCCGGAAGTCTTGCACTGTGTTTCTGTTGGGCAGAGCCTGTTCTAGAGTGTGCCTGTCTTTTCTCCTCATGGCATTGACTTAATGATATGCCATGGCAGTTGTCCTTAGAATAAGATAGGTATGTTTTGGCGAGAGAGAAAAGGCTGGGAAAAATCCTCAGAAGAGTTTGCTTCTTGGGAGGGCCTAAAGAGTCCGCTAAAACAAGTTACTATAAACATCCTGCTACGCCATTTGTGGGCTTGGGGCGGACCAGGTGATTGGCCTTTGTGCCATCTGCCTCCTTCACACAGACTTTTAAGGGTTCACTTCCATGTATATTTTTATTTTTATTTTTTAGTCTATTTTTTTTTGTCATTTCTTCCATTTTCTTCCTATGCTTGCTCACTTCTGAATTCATTCTCTCAGTTCATTTCGGGGGAAGCCTGGTGTTCCTTAGTGCTGCTGTACCCATCTCTCAAAAGTCCTGGGCATTGTTGCCAGGGGCCAATCAGTGGGTGTTGCAGACAGACCAGACTGCATGATGCGATCTCCCGCTAATGCCTGACTCCAGGCCTGCTCTCCCTTAGGACTTAGGTAAATGGTTCACCAGAGTTCTCTTTTAAAAAATAATAACTTTTCTTTTTAAAAATAATAACTTTTCTTTTTAAAAAAAATAGTAATAATAACTTTTTTAAATAATAACTTTTTAAAAATAATAATGATTATTTTTAAAAATAACATAACTTACGTTAAATAATAACATAAAAGTTATGTGTTCTTTTAGTAAAGATAAAAAATATAAATAAGCAAAAAAATTTCTACCCCCACTGCAGCTATTACTCAATAGGATAATTTGGCTGCTCCCCACATGAAAATATGATTCCTGTCCTCCTGTGTCAGGTTCCTGCTGTAACAATTACTCCTAATTTACTGACCGAACACACATTTATAATCCTACTGTTTGCTAAATGAGTTCTGAGGGGCTAAATGAGGGTATTGACAGAGCTAAATTCCTTCTGGAGGCTCCAGGGGAGGATCAATTTTCTTAACCTTTCCAGCTTCTAGAAGCTGCCAGTACCCTTTGGCTTGTGGTCCCTTCTTCCATCTTCAAAGCATTGCCCTTCAATCTCTACTTCATTGTCCCATCTGCTGTTTTTGACTTTGCCCTTCTTCCCTATTAGAAGGACCCTTGTGATTGCTTTGGTCCTACCAAGATGATCTTTTCATCTCAGCATCCTGGATCTCCATCTGCAAAGTCCCTGTTGCCATGTAAATTAGCAGATTCACAGGTCAGGGATTAGGATTTGGACATGTTGGGGGTATCTATTATTCTATCACACCCTTTCAACTAAAAACACATTCTATTACCCATTTACCTCCATTTTTGTACATGCAAATGTTGTTATAAATTGAGGAACAGTGAGGAGTTCATGTTTTGGTGGGGGTGGGGGGAGTAGAAGGGGCAAATAGAAGATTCTGTGATGTCTACTCTAGTTCTGGCTGAAGAGGTGGACGTGAGACCTGCTCCATAGGAGGTGATGGCAAGAAATGGGTGGAACTATTTCAGAAAAACTGTGTGGTCTGGGCACAGGAAGAACTGCTTTAGGTTCAGAGGGAAACGTGGCTCAGAGTTACCTGGTTTTGCCAGGAAACCAGCAAGTAGACTTCTGATGTAGGAGTAATGGAAACACCGAAGCATCTGGACATGGTAGTGTCATGTGGACATGCTCCTTCTTACGATGACAGTGGCAGAGATTGTGAATGAGGGAGAGCTGGTGGGAGAGAGCAGGGACAGGTGGCTGCCACAGGTGAACTGTAGATGACCTTGGGCACAAGGATGCCCCATTTAGGAATGGAGACGTTAGAGGCGGAACCGATGTGTGAGTGTGTGTGTGTGTATGTTCCACTTAACAATATATTATGAACACTTTTTTCATCTAAGTTATTTCTTTCTATGACATATGGAATTTCCTAGTATTTCATGTTTGGAGATACGTGTTCAACTACTCTTTTGCTGGGGCTTCCAATTTTTTTCCCTCTATTTTAAACCATGCTATAATGAACCTTCTTGAAATTTTCACAAATCCATAAATAGTTTCTGAAGATAAAACTTACCTGAGAGTGGAATTGCTGGATCTAAAGGGTATGGGAATCACTCTGAGGCTTTTGAAGTATGAAGTACAGTTTCCTTATTTGTAAAGTGAAAGGGTAAGATGAAACCGATGACTTTCAAGCTTTTTTTCCTTCTTGTTTTTTTATAGCCAGTAGACTCTTTCAGCAGAAACTCCTGCAGAAAGCTGGGAAGTAACGGAGCCGGAGGTGAGCCCCTCGGGTGGAGCGGCGCCTCGCCGGTCTGCTTCTGCCTCCCCATCCCCTCCGCTGCCGGGGGCTCTGAAGAGCCTCCAGGTCTTTGAGGCACACGATCTGCAGGCCACGGGGCGAGGTGACCTCATGTTCCTTTCCAATGACATCTTTGCTCTCAGGTGCTTTGATTGAACTGCTGGCTGTCTAGACAGGTCTGAGATCATATCACTGGGTCTCCGCTGGGCCCCTTTCTTAAGCGGGCAGTAGGTACTTGTTAATCTTAGATAGCAACCATTTCACAAGGGTTAGAAGCAGGAGGGACCCTGCAAGCCAAGTTGAAAGGCAAGAAACTGGGCTACACCCACTTGAGGGAGATAACTCGGGAGCCTGGATATGACAGATGAATTGGGAAAATTCCTGTGACCCAGAAGTTGTATATTTATATGCTGTAAACAATATATAATAAAAATGTACTTGTAAATATACAGGTGACTTTGGGAATATCAAACCTAACCTCCCATTTTTTGTAGATGAGGAAAAGGAACCAGAGAAGGTAAGAGTCTCACCGTAGGGCACACTAATTTAGTGGCATCATCAGGTAGGTGGAAAACTAAAATGCTGCTTTGGAGTTGAACATTCTCCTCCCCTCCCCCTCTAAAGGGGAAAATGACAGAGTGGAGGAAGAAACTAAGGTTCAAAACACCAATTATAGGGCAGACAATGAACTAAGCACCTTCCTTTTACTTGGTTCACCTGGTCAGGATGCACATTGCACTCTCCTGAGCATGAGGTCCTTGCCTCCCAAGTTCAATGCTCAGCCCGGAGGTGTCAGCAGTGAGTGAGTGACGATGCTGTAACAACCTAAATTCATTCTTCGTCCAGAGACCATCCTTCCCAACTTGGATGCATTGTATTAACTTAGAAAGGTACCGGTCGCCTAAATATCAGTTGCAGAGAAATTTGAAAAGTAATATCAAGGCTAAATAAGGTAAAAGATGAACAAGAACCTGATGACAGACAGGCCTCTGCATAGTACATAAACACATCGATTCATTCAAATACATCCATTTAGGAAGAGACTATACCTGAAAACCTGCCCAGAACACATCGTTGGAGGTCTCCTCTTGGCATGAAAGTCGATGCTACAGGAAGTGGTGTAAGGTATAAAGAGACATCTTCTTCCTCGAGTCGGGTTCCTCTGGGAAATACCATTTAGTGTTCAACATTCTACTAACGTTCTCTCTGATTGGGAACCCAGGGTACCAGTCATGAGAATGTGGGGTTTAGGTCCCAGTCTCCAGAGTCATTCAGAAGACTCGGGCCCCCAACCTGCAGGTGTGAGGATGTAATCCTTGCGGAGATCAGAGGGCTGAGGGAGATGAAGATACCGCCTCGTTACCTTGAGTTTGAACTCTAGCACCACCTTCTGTCCAACCCAGATCTACAGGGGAGCTTGCCATGATTTTGTGGGGGACATTCCAAGCCCTCCACCAATATCAAACTTCTCTTGTACGTTTATACGTTTACAATTCTATAGATTGCAGCTCACAGGCAGTGGTTATAGGAGAACATTAGGAAAATTCTAGAGTTTACCAATGGGAGTGGGTTTCCCTTGCTCAGAAGTGTTTCGACTCATGAAGTCCACTGCATTGCAGCTCAAGGACCCGTGGTCTGTGGGTAAGACGGCCTTCAAAGTCTCCCCTCAAGTTGAATGCGGCTGGAATCCTCCACTCCGCTAGAGTGGATTCCAAGCCACATCCCTTTGCCCAAGTCACGTAAGAGCAAATTTTTATTCCCGAAAACCACCAGCTGCTGTACCAATGAGGCATGCTCTCCACTGCCTCCCCCAACTCACGCCTCCGTCGAGGCCCAGCCCTCGCTGCCTTCCTGACAGCAGCTCCCCCCCCCACCCAGCTGTCTTCCCGACACTCAGCACATTGCCTACCTCCTTCCTCTGGTATACCACCGAGATGGTCACTGGTTGCTGTATTATATCGTTCTCTAATTGTTCATGTGTGTGAATCTCATTAAGCTCAAGTGTACACATTTCTTGAGATTAGGGAGGAGATGGGGCAATGAATTGGACTGCCACTTCAGTGCAGCACATCTCAGAGAATGGGTGCGTGAGAGCTGGACCTTGACGTCAGATGGCCTGAATTAAATGCAGATTCTTGGTCAGGTTACCTAATTCATCTGTGCTCCAGTCACCTGACCTGTAAGATGGGAATAATGATGGTGCTCACCTCGCAGGCACTGATTAAATCAGAGAAGTCATACAAAGTGTCATTCCAAAAGGTTACCCGCTATTATTATTTCCATGTGCCAGCCCATTTTTCATCCACAGTCTCATCCACTTATCGCAAGCACTTGGCGGGGTAGGGTAGTAACACCATCCATTGCCTGTACTCCAACCAACGCTGCTACTTCCTCCTTGTCTGCAAACTCCTGCTGTTGCGTAGGTATTTGTCTTCCTAGCATCCTGTTCTTGGGGACGTGATTCTGCTCTTCGCCCAGGGGCAAGTGTTGAATTGTCTGAACCACTGATGGCATCCATCACCAGCCACTGGTTCAGCGGGTCATGTGACCCCACCTAAGCCAGTGAGGCATGAAGGCAAGCCTAGCTGAGTGGGGATGGAAAGTTGGGGAAGGTTTCTTGAGTGACAAAAAAGAGGCACGTAAGAAGAGACATCCCGCTCCCCTACGTCGGATGCTGTGCTCTCTGGATGTTTGCCTGGAATTTCTATAGCTGTGAAGGAAGCCAACAGAGAGGGAGGAGGCTGAAGCCAAGCGGAGCAGAGGCAGGCCTCCTGGTTCCTGGCACACCTGTGTACTTACTGTTGTGTGAGATGGGACTTCCCATGATTGTTCAAGTCTTGAGTCATGCTTTTTCTATAGCGTGCACCCAAAGAAGGCATCTGAACTAATATACTTAAATATTTTGCTCTTTATGTCCCAGGTGAGGAAACTGAACATCAAAGATGCTTGGGCTGCTTCTTTCGGCTCCGACAGACTGATTGCAGCAGGTGGCCATTCGGAGCCGTCTCACACATCCCCTATGGCCTTGAGTGCCCGGGACATTACGGGACAAACACTTGTTGTTTAATACGTAGGCAGCATCTCAGGGACCCGTGATGCTCACCGACCTGTGCTGCAAGGGGCCCTGTGACAGGACGAGCTTCCGAAGTCTTAATGCCTTCCAACCCAACGTGCACGGCGAGTCTCATGAGTTCTCTTAAAAGCAAGAAGAGTGATTATCTAAAGTCAGTCTCATTTCTAGGACAACACACTCCGCTCTGTCATAAGTAACACTTGCTCTTGATTTAAATGACAGACTTTGATTTGGTAGTTACCACTCCTCAATGCCACCATCTTTTAAAAAGACAATATTCATGCGACAAAGGTGAAGGGAATCTATCATAGTTTTCCTTTTTTGCCACATGTTTTGTTGATCTTAGCATTTATCTTTACTCCAAGAGAGTCTGTTAACTTGGGATCTGGGAGGAAAGCTTGGGGCAGAGAATTTAAGAACAAGATCCAATTAGGGAGAGAAGGGAGACGCTTCAGATTCCTCTCGCCCGAGGAGCCCGTGCCAGGCCTGGGCAGATGCCTCTCTGATTTTCGTCGGGGGGTGGAATATTAACATGCATCTTTAATCGTACAGAAAGTTAACCAGGGGGAAAGCAACTTACAGCGACCCACCCCACAGTCACAGGGTCACGTTTGGGTTCCCCTTTATGTCTCTGCTTCACATAGTTCCGCCCCAGTGCGGTCCTCCCTGAACACACGCCTGGGCAGGGCTTCAAGGGCAGTGACCTTGACTGATATGGCCAAATATGGGAAATGACAGGCCATCGGGCTAAGATTGTAGCTGAGCGCTTGCCTCTCAGGATCACACCTATGATAGCCAAATTCCTTGTTAAAGCCTCCTCTTACGTGAAGGAAGAATCATAGGAGAGAAGCCAACGGTAATAAGGGTGACAGTTAATACTTACCGAGCACTCATCGCACGTACCAGGCTCGGTTTTAAATTCCTTACATACATTATTATCTGAATTCTCACATTAGTTAAACTGTCTCAGCTTATACTGTAGTACTTAGGGATATCTCTGGCAATAATACACAGTGAATGCTAGTTTACAGATGAGAAAACTGAGGCACAGAGAGGTGAAGTAACTCATCCAGGGTTTCAAAGGCAGGAGATGACGAAGTCGGAATTTGAATCCTGGCTTTCTAAGCCCAGAACCCAGCTCCGATCAACACCTTCTGGTGCCTTAATAGTCAAAACAGCTCACGAGAAGGAACAGATGGTTTGAAAATGGTAAACAGATGGTAAAGAGCAAAACATTTTTATGAAGCGAGTTTCACTTCCCCATCTTGACTGCGCCTGAGAGGCAGGGGCTCCGTGGGGAAATCCTGCCCATCCAGATACCTGGAGCCTGGTCCTGGCGCTGCCAAGGCCCGTGCAGGATGAGCAACAGGCTCGCCTCTTCTTGATATCCAGACTAAAATGTAACGACCTAAAGACTTCCGAGTAAGTGCGAGTCACCAACTGATTCAGAATCCTTCCAGGGCGGAGAACAGGAACCCGCATTTCTAACAGGCTCTCCCGGTGATTCGGATGTCCCGGTAGTTGGTCTTCGGACAACCTTGGGAATCGGTTCATCCTTGGGGCTCTTTTCTGATGCTTATGGAATGACCCCAGGCTCCTTGCCCTTGTGGTGGTGTTTCTGGTCTGCCCTCACCTGTAACGAGGAGCAGGGCCAGTGGAAGAAGCAAGGCGTGGGGAGTCGGGCGGCTGTGTGATGGTGGGAGGCACCCTGCTCGCTGCCTTGGATCCGTTTTTTCCCCAGGTCAGGCAGGATAAGGGAGACCAAAATTCGGGGGCATGGAATGGAATCGCTGCTCAGTGGTGTCGGTGCCTGCCCCCAGGCTTCATAGCGTGTTCTGGTTGTGTTATGTTGGAGCTAATAATGCTGCAGAGAACGGGCGGGATCGAAGGAGCCCCCAATTCTTTTTTCTGCACATGCTGCCTGTTACCGTGACACCAGTTAGAATTCTGTTTTGCTTTCTTCATTTCAGGTTGTTCTACCGCTCCCTTTAAGGTTTCGTCCACGCTCCCCTAGCGCGGCGCTAGCATTCACCAGGCGCATTTGCGAACCCACTCCTTTCTTTGGACGGACGCTGCTCATTGGTATTTTGGGGGCAGGTACAGCCTCGGTGCTCCAGGCGTCCCTACCAATGAATTAAAGGCAGCTGGTAAGTCCTAGACCCCATGCAAGGAACCTGTTAAAACCTTATTTACTTTTAAAGCTGACTCTTTTTGAGAGTCAGCCTGATGTGGCATCTGGCTTAATTTTAGCGTGCCAGCCCAGAACAGAGGAGGAAGAAAGGATTTTATTGTTAGCTATCAAATTGTGCAATCTCTATTCTTAGGGAATAATTTTCTAAAAGAGTAAAACTATGACTCATGCAAAGGTAGAAAGAAAACGCCTCAGGGGTTTTATTTAAATCATGGCTATTGAACAGAACTAGTGAACTATTACAATTAGTTTAAAGGAAAGGCCAAAGACCAGCCATTTACATAGGCAATCAGAAATGCTGACTTTTAATTTGCTAATAGTTGCAAAAACCACCTGTTTCCCAAGGTGGGAATTACTGGTAACTTCACAGGCCAAAATTCATTGGCTGTTTTTTGGACAGGGGTCTCTTGCATCCCTATCAGTTCTGCACAAGTTGGAGTCTGCCTCTGCGGAGTTGCAAAGCGGTGGAAGACCAAGGATGGCACAGACATCCAGCGCGTCAGACACCCCGAAACGGTCGTCCAGACAGTACGTCCACGGAAAGGATGCCCAAGAATCCTTCGGTTCATTTCAAAGCTTTTCACAGCTTTTCTTGAGCCTGCTGTGCACTTAAATCTGCAGGGGTGCCAAACATCCTTTGAAACCATAGCAGGAAGTACCAGGTAGCTCTGCTTCCTCCCTCCCCTCCTTTGCAACACTGCTACGTGGTAGAAAACCAGGTAAAATGTGCATTTAGTTCTGGGAACCTGCACAGGGCAGCTCCCCGGCTCGGACTTGCCTGCCTTCCGCAGCTCCTCCACCTGACTACCTAGTGCCAGGTAGGGGCCTGGATGATTGATTGGTTTGCCTTTCCCATCACCCAGGACCTTCTCAGGGAGTTCCAAGAAAAGAAGAATGCCCGTTCAACTTTACCTTGGTTATGCTGGGGCTCAAGAACAGAGGTAGAGGAAGGGGAAGGCAATGTTCAGAGCTCAAGTGTTCTGACCGCTGCTAACTTGCCCCGGTTTCTAGAGAGAGCCCTCTTCTCAACTAGGCCTTGATCTTGGCCCTTGATCTGTCCTGGGTCTGTCTAGTGCAGTTTTGGCAAGAATCCTGCTAAGTCACTTTAGCAAGAATCCCCCCACCACTGGTATCTGATCAAGATCCTTGTCCCCCACCTTTGACATCCAAATCCTTGGCCTGCCTTCAACGAGAACCCTTTTAAGCGAGGTTTGCAAGAGTCCTCCTACCCTTGATGTCTCTTCTTAGTAATTTTCCACCCACCAACCCCCTCACTCTGCCTCCTGGCTGTAAAGAGCCCCACTTGTCCTTGCTGTATTTGGGGTTGAGCCCAATCTCTATTCCCTCCTGCAATACGCCTACTGCAATAGTCTTGAACAAAGTCTTTCTTCATGTTTCAACAAGTGTCAGAATAAGTTTTTTCTTTAAGAGTGTGTGTATGTGTGTGTGTGAGAGAGAGAGTGAGAGAGAGAGACCGAGAGGGAGGGAGAGAGAGAAAGAGAATCTTCTGCAGAGGGAGCACCATGTCTCAGTGAAGCGGGCACAAGAAAAAAGTCTGGGAGGAAAACAGTGACGCCAGCTCTCCCACTCACTATACTTGCAGTAAAGGGAATTTACGCTCCCCCTCCTCAGTTTCCCAATCTGTAAAATGGAGATAATAATGGCACCTGACTTCTAGCATTGTTACGTGTGTTTAATAATAATTATTCTATAAAATATCAACAATATGTATAAAGCACTTATGTGCATTTCACCTGCGTTTGGTTTTGTTATTACACATTTAAATAACAATATTATTGTAAATATTATTCTTAACCTGTGAGAAAAGTACCGTTTTAACCTAGGGAGAGGGATACAAATGCTACAAAGAGAATTTCAAGCAGCCAAGCAGGGGAATCATTTCAGCAAGGGTAATGTTTTCTGCCCTGCATGATTAACAACCTCCAGAAAGAATCTTTCACTCTGTAATATCTAGAAAATTCAGTTCGCTTTTGCTCTGAGCAAGCAAGAGAGATAAAAGAGATGGCGGCACGGTGGGCTTTCCAGAAAGCCAGCTCAAGAGTGCTCGGTGTCGGCCACACAGTTCCAACCGAACCGAACCCAACGGAACGACGGGCTGAGTTTCTGCCGCAGGGCCCAAGTGCTGGGAGAGGAACTGTGAAGGGGCACGTGGTCCCCTGGGGAAACATCTGCCTCAGGGACCTGGAGACAGCAGAGGAGGCCAGAAACGTGCAGGAGGGCGTGGTGGAGCCGCATACCTGTTGGCCGGCGGTGCTCCGGCAGGCGCTCACCCCTCCGGCCCTTGAGAAACCCTCCAAGAAGGAGCACATGCCCTGTCGGCAGGAGAATCCCGGGCCACTGGGAAATAATGTCCACAGCCTGCAAGCCAGAGGAGGGGCTGACCTCTGGGGCATGTTGTCTTGAACCTTAAGGCTGTTTCCTGGAAGAACTGATCTGACAGTAAAGAAGAAAACCTGAGAGATGAGGGTCCAACAAGGCCAAGGCCAGGTTGGATCACGTGAGAAGGAAAACACAAGGTCGCAGAAAGCAGCTAGTGTCCTTAACCCTCTCTAGGCCCATGGTGAGGCCACAAACTAGAAAAAAAATCTTAAAAAACGTTTCTGCGCCTGGGAATGGCCACAGGCAAGGAAGCTCACGAGTTTCCCCGGGGGGCAAATGGGTGCGGTACGTTGGCACCTTGGTTCAATGAGTTTAAGCTGGATGTAAAGGGGCGGCGTCAAGAAGAGTCAGGATTAGTTCTTTGAAGGGAAGCTGCTGTAGTGGCTCATCCGGGAGCTGAAGCCACCGGTAAGAAGTTCCGAGAAACTAGTTTACTGATGACGGGGCTTGTGCTGTGCAGCGAATTTCAGTTCGTTGGGTAGCTGACGCTTGCTGAAGGTAGTTGATCTCCAGGAAGCCAAAGATTTCTCCCAGAGGATTACGGAAAGTTTTCTTTGTGGGGAAAACCACAAGATGAGGAAGGAGAGGAGAACTATCTCACCCACGCTACTGACAGCGCCCTAGATAGATGAAAAGCTGGTGCAGGTAGAGAGAGAAAAACACAGATAGGTCACCCGGAGTTTCCGCAGGCCCCTGGGAGGTTGGAGACGGAAACTCTATTTTTATATTTGTCTGTCCTCCTGCAGCCTACTTCAATTTTTTAAAGTTTCACCTCTCCTTATATGCATCCTAATAGCATGCCGCATGCCCGGAAAACTTTCCTAGAATTAGTATTACTTCTAGAAATTCGTGTGGGCCTAAGAAACTCGGGCTCAGGCAAAATAGAATAAGGCCTCATTTTTTAGTTCATTTACTTAAGTCACTGAATAATTGTTTGTAACACACCCTAAAGTGTTTTCCAAAGAATCTTCCTCCGTGTGATATTAATAAATAACAATGCAGTAAGAGTTTTATGGTCAAATAAGTTTGAGGAATACAGGGTTAATATAAATTTAGACAGGTTTCTTTGTGGTGGAATTCTTCAGGTCCTTTACTAAGCGAATATGCATTAGAAAACAAAAGGGACCGTCTGGTCAGCAGTCATTCCTAAGATTATTCTCGGCGCGTTGTGACGCAGTACTGATCGGAGCAGCACGCTTTGAGAGATACGGATTATTTCTCAACCGGTCGCTTTTACTGCCCGGAAGTTTCGTCACGTGGTTTTCACCAGGAGCCCAGCACGGGGAGATACCGCAGAGCAGTAAGGTGACATGAGTCAGGAGGCCTGGGTTCTCGTCCTGCATTCTTCTTACTAGCTGTTCCAAGTAGCAGCAAGTTGCTCGACTTTATCACCTGTAAAGTTGGAAGCTAGTGGCCTTACTTTGCTTGCAGGGCAGTAGTTGGCACTGTCCAATGAGAAATTTGAAATAAGCACATGTAAGTCGGTGGTGGTTATGGTCTACGGGCTGAGAAATCTCTTCTTTTGTTTGCATGATGCTTCATGGACAGCCGCCTCTCTTTGGTCTTTATTTTCTATCAGGTCAACAAAAGCCGGAATGCTTTTTGTATAAGGCACGGCTTAAGTCGATTTTAAAACTACGCCAAGATTCATAGCAATCCTCGGGAAGTACTTAGATCCTGCAGATTGCTGTGGTAGCCTTATTAGGGATACTGTGCAGATGGGTAACT
Source organism: Anoura caudifer (assembly GCA_004027475.1). NCBI lineage: Eukaryota > Metazoa > Chordata > Mammalia > Chiroptera > Phyllostomidae > Anoura > Anoura caudifer. Next base: position 81,517 of record PVKU01005577.1, on the reverse strand, counting down.
CACTTCAGCTGCCTGGACAAGCTCCGTCTGATAGTCCCTTCTGCCTATGGTTCACGGTCAGTGCTGAACTGTTCTCTTGTTAAGAAGAACAGTGGAGCAAAACATGTGACTTCGGGGGCAGAATTTGCGGCAGGGCTTTCCTGCCTATCATTTTTGTCACCTCAACTGTCCTGAGGACCTGGTTTTGAAACCACCTTCCCAGTGATAAAGGCTAACATTGGCTTGACTGATTTCAGAACAGCCCTGGACATTTCCCCACTCAGATCACTTAACGTTTGTCTTCTACGGTTGTTATCAAACCTGCTCTGGAAAAGGATGAGTTTCCAGAGAGACGGTTAAATTTGGCAATTGTTAAGGCACATATTCTTGAAAGGGGTGGGTCAAGGCAAAGAAGCCAAGTGGGGGAGTCAAGGGAACGGCATCCTGGGAGGCCAGAGCGAGAGCCACTGTAGGGCAGCCTTGAATAATCACGCTATTCATAGCGGTGACCACCTGGTAGACACCGTTCTGTCTCGACTCCTGTAGATTCACTTCCTTGATCTCATAACGGCACCATAAAGGGGGGCCCTTATCAGCCTGATTCTACATGTGTGAAGGGTAGCTGTTTGATGATGCCTACTCTGGGTTCTGGTTTCCAGGACATGACATCTCAGGCAACTTGCCTACACTGCTCGTCGGCCTGGGGTAATGCTCCTGGCTACGGCTGATTGGATTCTAGGTGGACACCTATCTCAAAGTCAATTCATTGGCTCGTCATATTCTCTCAAGAATTTGAATTAGGGGTCATGAAGACAAGAGTCTCTGCCAAAGCTGTAGGGATGGGGCAGCCATGCTGGTTCACATGCGAATAGATGGGAAAGTAGAGAGGCAGAGGAAAGAAAGAGCCACATGCTGTTAAGAAATTAAAAACAAACAAACAAACAAACAAATGGGTCAGCACTCCCCTCTCAGGGCTAATAGGCAGAGGTTCAGATTGGGACTCTGTCATTTGTGAACATGAGCCAATTCCCAGACTTCTGTGGCACTCGGTGGGGATGCTGATATCTCCATCAGGTGAGCCGCTTACCACAGGGCCTGGCACTCACAAAATAGCAGCTGTTATCATATTTTTAATATTTTGGATGGCCTTTCAGTTCTTTGAAGGCCTGGCTTGACTTAATTTCCTTTCCTAAGATTCCATCATCTCTGCCTCCTCGTCATAACCCTCCTTTTACTAGAATGAGACTTGATGGTAACGTCACAGTGATAGCTAACCCTCTCCCTCACTTTAAAAAACAGACTTTATTTTTTAGACCAGTTTTAGGTTCACAAATTGAGCAGAAGTCAGAGGATATCTCATGTACCCCACCCCCACACATGCACAGCCCCTTCCGATAGCAACACCCTCCAACAACTGGGGTGCCTTTCTTACAACTGATGAAGCTACGAGGCACATTGCCATCACTGAAGTCTATTGTTTACATTAGGGTTCGCTTTGGTGACTCCCATTCTATGGGTGTGGACAAACTCATGCTGACATGTGTCCATCATTACAGCGTCATACAGAGTAGTGTCCCTGCCCCAAACATCCTTTGTGCTCCATCTACTCATCCCTCTCCCCACCCAATCCCAACAATTTCTGACCTTAAACTGTCTCCAAGGCTGTGCCTTGCCCAGCGTGTCGTAGAGTCGGAATTATACAGCATGAAGCCTTTTCAGTCTGGCTCCGTTCACTTTGCGATATACATTTAAGTTCCCTCTATGTCTTTTCATGCCAACGTTTTTAGCGCTGAATACATCCCATTGTCTAGATGCGTAACAGTTTATTAATCTCTTCGCCTGCTGAGGGACTCCTTGGTTGCCTCAAGTTTTCATAATTATGAACAAAGATGATATAAATGTCCACGTTCAGGTGTTTGGGTGGACATAAGTTTGCCACTCATTTGAATAAACACCAAGGAGTGTGACTGCTAGATCACGTGGCAAGAGTATATTTAGTTTTGTAAGGAACTGCCAAACTGTATTCTAAAGTGGCGACACAACAACAATGTGGTGATTATAAGAGGAAAGAGGGTGGGGGAGGTAGGGAGGATCAAGGGGCATAAACGATGATGGAAGGAGAGTTGACTCGGGCTGGCGAGCACACAATACAACATGCAGATGACGTATCATGGAGCTGTACGCCTGAGACCTATATAATTTTATTAACGAACGCCACTCCAAGAAATTCAATGAAAACTTTTTAAAATTTAAGAAAAAAAAACAAGGAAGTGGCTGTACCACTTTGTACTTCCACCAGCAGTGAGTGAGATCTGCTGCCGCGTCACACCTTTGCCAGCATCTCGTGTCGTCGGTGCCGTGGATTTTTGTGACCGCCCTCCCTTTTGGAGACTAGCTGTTTTTCGGAGCATGGTGTGGGTCATGCATGGGATTTATTCTTCATAGAATCACAACAAAAGGAAGACAATATAAATAATTCACTCTCTCACTCTTCCATTTCCTCCTTTCCTCATCAGGTATGGCAATCGGGCACCAACACAGTATTGTATTGTGCTCAGTATTACACTGCACTCTGTGTGTGAGTGTGTGTGTGTGTGTGTGTGTGTGTGTGTGAGAGAGAGAGAGAGAGAGAAAGAGAGAGAGAGAGAGAGAGAGAGAGAGAGAAGAAAGAAAGAGAAGCCCTGCCTCTGGCCAGAGGAGCTGATGGGTTGGTAGGAAAAATAAAAGCAGGAAACTCAAAACAATTGAAAAACAATGGAATAGCATATACGAAATATGACGTGGTTCTTTATACAAATGATTCTTAAGTGAGAGCTTATGAGAACATTAAAAAAAAAAAGGCAGACTTCCCAACTTGACTCCTGAAATTTCAAATGCAGGCAGTCCGAGGAGAGTGACGGTAAATCCTTAAACACCTTACCAGAGAACTTGCTTTGCCTCAGCTTTGGAACCGTTGTCATGGAGGACAAGTGTAGAGGATTTCTGGAGTTCGGGGTGGGTGAGTGTGCCTTGTAGAAGGTATACAGGGAGGCTGCACCTGGCTCTGAGAAGGTATGAGATACAGATGAAAGGGGGGAACATTCCAGACTGGGAGACCAGGAAGAACAAATGTAGGAAGTACGGGCTTTCCGTGGCCTCTGCTGGAGATAAGGGAGGGATGTCCAAAATAATGAGACCTATGAACCAGGAGCAGCAGGTCCAGGATGGAGAACTGCCGAGGCAGAGCCCCACGCTTACACTTGCCACTGACGTTTGCAGATTCAGCATCACCTCTGCCGATTGTTGTACCAGTCTCCTATAAGCTGGGTGGAGCAGTGCTCCTGCCGGTCCTGGTGGTGACGCTAGGTAACTTTTAGGCAGCTCTGAGAATGTCTCATTTCTACTCCCAGCCTCCACAGTCAGGGCCATACAGCGAAAACCAGCTTCGGATGAGAGGAGAGGACCCATAGTGTTCGCTGAAACCAGACCTCATTGTTGCAGGAGAGCTGTGCTTTGGCTGGTTGAGTCGAGACACTGGAACAGCCAGTTCAGTCTAATCTGAGCCCTGCCTCGGGCTGGGTGACGGCCTCCAGGAAGCTGGCAGCTCAGCTGCCTCGCAACTTGGTTTTGCGGTACTGACACCCTCTTTTACAGGAAAGGTTTATAGGGGACAGAGAAGCTTTAGTTCAGGAAGGCTTCTAAGAAACTAAGACTTTAACGGTGCCTCGGCCAGTGTGGCCGAGTGGGTTGGGCATCGTCCTGCAAACCGAAACAGCCAGTTCAATTCCTGGTCAGGGCGCGTGCGTGAGTCGTGCGTTCGGTCCCAGGTTGGGGTGCACACAGCCAATCAATGTTTCTCTCTAACATTAATGTTTCTCTCCCTCCCTTCCCTTTTCTCTAAAGTAAAAAAAAATAAAACTTGAGAAATTAAAAAAATAAAAAGACTTTAATAGAGAAACGTGCCGGGTGTCTTTGCCACACATATCTCCGTGTTGAACGCAGGTCCGCCATCCCCTGCTTCCCAGGAACCGGCAGCCCACGCTTTGATCTGACGTGGGGTTTGTGTTCCTGAGGGATCCCCTCCTCCAGGGCCTCGCTGCCACAGATTTGCCTCTGCACGCTCTTTTCCGTGTCAGCCCAAAGGCTGGGCATGTCTGCGTCTGTCAACTTTTCCCTCGTCAAGGGTCCCCTATGCTGTGTCCTTTGACAGTAAGCCCAGGCATCCAACAAATGAACCTATGCGGAATAAATCTAATAGCAAATCTAGCAATGCTATAGCAAGTCCTATAGAACTGGAGCTCGGACTACTCTCTGAGTCAATATATTTAGGGCCCAGGGGCCTCCGTTGTCAACCACCATTACTGGAGCTTTTCACGCCCGCTGCCCCGCATGGCTGTCTAAACACAGCGTTCCTCCAGGCAGGTCCCCTTGGCTGCAGTTCCAGGGTGGGATTTTCCTGCTTTGTGATGTGAAGTGAAGGGAGAGGTATTCTGTGGGTAGAAGGGCCTTCCCAGGCCCTCTAACCCTTACGTCATCTTTTATGAGGATATTGATGATGTCAGTGAGTTTGATGCACAGTGTTTATTAGCACTGACAGACTCAGACTCACATACTCTTCACCTCCAATGTCCAGGCACGATTTGCCTTATTGGTACCATCCTTCCCTCCTCCCCCATAAAGAAGTGCAACAAAACGATAGTCCTGCAACCTAGAACCTCAATGAGCCAAGCTCTCTTGTTAGAAGTGAAGACGAGAAAACCTTCCGTGTAAGCTTATCTCTCTCCCTCTGCCTGCGCTGACCCAGAGTAATTGCTGGGGGGTCCTGGACTGCATGTGTGCTCAGGTGGATCATGGGAAAGCACACACCCCTTGTGGGGAGCGTCACCTTTCTCGGGAAGCGTGAAATATTCCCCAATAATGGGGTTTCAGGACACTCAGCAGTCCTTCTTTTGAATGAACCGTCACTGAATGGGTGAGTCCTTGTTAGTAATCAAGTCACAGTTCTCCAGACGTAGCCGTGGCAACGGTCCAGAAGGGCACCGGACCTCCACGTTAAGTAGTTGAGAATCTTCCTGTGTCTGTTCCGTGGGAAGCACCTGTTCTCTGTGAGGGGCGCAGCACAAACCAGGACTCAGTGAGAGGGGTTCAGTGAGGTGCCACAGATGCACCCGGGGCCCTTCAAGTGCCCTGAAGGCAGAGGCCGCATCTGTTCCGCTCATTATTGTGCCCTCAGTGCCTATAGCTGTTGTTCAATAAACCCATGGGGGATCAATCAACTGATTGATTTGATGGACTGAGCATGGTACACGAGGCATAAGCTGACTCAGCATGGTGTGGTATGAGTTGGCTAAGACACGGGCACTGCCCTTGAAGGGTTCCTAGGCTACTATGTAAGGCACACAGTTGAAAAAAAAACAACACAAAATGTAGGGATAGATGTACGTAAAGATCCTACGGGAGCTCAGAGGAGGACATTCACTTGTGTTGGAGAATGTGCAGGAGAATCGAGGCTTCACGGAGGCGGCAAACTTGACAGAAACATGTGAGAGACCAAGACACGTGAAAACCGAGAAATTTTCAACTGTCAGAAAGATCTAGAAAGACTTCACGCTTTATCCAAGGCGTGGGAGATGAGCTGGATCTTGAAGAATGTGGAGGGCAGGATGATGGTGGAAGAGAACCACGCAAGCATGGTTTCTGTTGCTGAGGAACTCGCTGTATAAAGGGTCAGGGCGAATTCCATGACTGGGCGTTGGAAAGCATGCATTGCGGGATGTTATATAACGGAGCCATTCCTGCCTCCATTTTTACTGAGGCATCCGTATGAAAGTTAACAGTTACAAAGGGGGTAGGAAACAGAGCTCACCACCTCTACACTCCCCGCACGTTTAGGGAAGAAGTAACTCTGAAGGCTCAGTCCCCCTCAGCCAGATCAGGGACTTTTCAGGGCAAAGATGCCACGAACGTTGGCCTGTTTCCTGTGGACTAGATGAAGGCCGCGTAGGACAGGGAGGAGGTGGGCCATCTTTTGGAGAGTTTTCGTCTCCGAAGGAGAGCAGAAGCTCCACTGAAAAGGGCCACAGGTGCATTGCCCAATGCCCAGGAAATCAGAAAGGGGCTGTAAGAGGCCACCAAGAGTAGAAAATTTTTTCGCCACATGAAAGGCAATTGCAGAGGCGGTGAATCTAGCAGGTGGCCCATGAAGAACTATAAAAGCACATTATGAGGGAGAAAGTTCTCCCCGGGGACACCGGCACTAGCCGCGTGCTAGGCCCACAGAGCACAGAGTCAGCCGGTCAAGGAAGGACTGTCCTCTCCCCTCACCTGTCTGCTTTCCTCCTCTCTGTTAGGCCTGATGGTGAGGGGGTGAGAAAGGTTGAGGTGAGGAGAGGAGAGCTGCCACATCAAGCCCCCTTTTCTGTTATGGACATCCAGCCTGAGGCAGACTCGAGGAGAGAGGATTCAACACTAATTTCAGCCTCTTGAGCACTACATGGGGCTGGACATGTTTATAACCAAAGCAAGAAGGTCTTTGTGACTTCAACGGACTCCAGCGCTGTTCTATTGCCCGGGGGCGAGCAGAAAAGCCACAGCGCCTGCCAGGGTTTTATTATGCCGACAAGGTTATAATGATTGCGCTAGAACTCTCTGCATGGAGACGTAGATGTTAGAACAGCACCAAACATGAACCCTGGAGGTTGTGGTTTGGGGCTTCTACGATCTACTGAAGGATTGTCAACTGTCTGACCTCAGAGAAGTCACAGTTACAGGGTGGCATCAGTGATTTCAGGGCCTTCTGGGTGGGGCAGAGTGTCCAAGCAGCCAAAGCCCACAATGTCCTTTGTGGAAGACACCTGATGACCACGACTCCTGACTCCTGACTCCTGCTTTTCTGTATCCACAGAAAATGCACAAAAGGTGTTTCAGGTCTCTCCCCAAGCAGGGACACCGTCCGTGTTAGGACTGGCCTGAAGATGCCCCGTTTGCAGTGGACAGAACATAGCATAAGACCTTCTCCATGGTTTCCCTCAAAGGGTGACATGGTGGAGTAGATCATCAGTCCTCTCTTCCCTCCTTCTAGAGTGCTTTCTCTTATTCTGTAGAAACGGAAAGTCTAAAAACTACGTTTTCTCAGCTCCTCAGAAGCGAGGCTTCCTGACGTGATTCGCGTTTGACCAGCCAGCGGCACTCACGTACCTTATCTTCAGGACTACAAGGTGCACCTTGCCCCCCAAATTCGGGAGGAGTAATGGTTGTGAGTGCTGCTGTTGAGTTCTGTTTACATTTACACTGGCGAGATAGTATGTTATTTATGATGTTAAATATTTTACCACATTTTTGGCTTCAAAATTTTCCCCCCTATTTTCCTCCCCTAAAACCTAGGTGCATCTTATGGCCCGAAAACTATGGTAGTTTCAGCAGGCAGACAAGAGGCGAGGGCCTTGCTTCAGCTGCTTCTGAGGGCCGAACAGCACGTGCAGACATTTGACCTCTCATGAGTCCGTCACGTCCGTGGGCGTCGGGAGGCAGCGTGTGGGACGTTCACTCGTGTCGCAGCAGGTGTGGTGTGATCTGGCGGCGGCGGCGGAAGGTGCCTGGCCCTGGCAGCCTCCTGGGGCCGCAGCTGCAGTGCTGCTCTGTAAAGGCAGTTCCCTGGCCCCTGGCTGTGGAGGAGGCAGCTCTCTTGACGGGCCAGGTCTGCAGCGCTCTACGGGAGTCTTTCTTGACAGCTCAGCCCTGAGTCTGTTTCTTCAGCCCTCCCAACGATTCTATAAGCCATTTAATACCCTGAAACAAATCCCTTTCTGTATGAATGAATAGAAAGGATTCTGTTCCTCCGCCACTAAAACCCCAATGGGTGCAGCATGGTGTATAAGGAAGAAATAGAAAACAAAACCAAAATTTGTCCGAGGAGCTAAACAGGAAGGGATGAGTGTAAAAGAGAACTTCTACCTGGAGGTGGTGGTAACATTCATCAGTTCATTCATTCATTCATTCATTCATCCCGTATTTACGGAGGGCCTCCATGTGCCACACCCTGGGAGCAGATCACCACTCACTGAGGGAAAAGGCCCCTGGGCTCCTGTACTCATGGTGCTCAAGGTCAAGTGGATTCAGTCACGCGCCACTTAATGATGGGGATGCATCCTGAGAAATGCGCCATCATTAGGCGATTTTGTTACTGTGAGAACTACATAGAGTATCTGCACATAACCCTAGACACTATAGTCCACTACACACCGAGGCTGTGCGAGGCACGTGGCTGTATTCCTTTCCCTCCCCCATTCTCCCTATCTGGCTGAGAATGTTGATTTCTACTTCCTTTCATTTAGTGATTAGATAGGGGAGTGGCTTGCTCAACCAAAGAATTTGGTTTCTGGAGAGCTAAAAATATTTCCAGAAGCAACACTTTACCCTGAGCCCAGGCCAGTCATAAACACTAGCGGTTGAGTTTTTCCTTCCAGGTACATCAATAATTAAATAAACAGAAGCGGTTTACTAGTTATCAATAACTAATAAACAGAAGCTACCATCAACCTATCGCTGACCGAGCAGCGCTACTCACCACTGAGCTCGGCCCAGTGCAAGGGGCAGTCATTCCTCACTGCGGGCAATCTTCACACCTCAACTCATCCCCCAGCTCCCCCCCATTCTTTCCCTTCCACATCATCGTCAGACCTGTCATTGTCTGACGCCGTTCGCTACCTACTCCTGCTTTCTCTCCTCTCTCTCTTTCACAAGTGTTACCTCCAAAACGTCTCCTGGATTCCTGACTCAGTCTTGGCATCTGCTTCCTGGTGGAACCACCCAGCCCATTGTGCAAAAATGCCTTTTCTTCGGGAGAAGTTACTCATTTATTTCTCACTCAAGAGTTTTTCCACTTGCCTTTGTCTTTCTTATTTCTGAATAAAACCTCCCGTATCTGAGATTTTGACTTCTCTCATCCAGGCCCACCTCAATCCTGGCAGTGAAGGAGGTGATGGGGGACCCTCGGAAGTAATGTGTGTAAAGCAAATAAATTAGGGGAGATGTTGGGTAATTGGCATCCGACTCCCTGACCTTGGCACAGCTTGGGACAGTCCTTCCCGTCACGGGACTGGGTCTTCTGTTGTGACGAGAAGACAGCCACCAGCGGACACAGGTGCGCAGCTTCGCCTCCGGCATATGCTACGGTAACTGTACGCACAGTGCAGACACAAGACCAAGCTGAGTGCCCTTCCCGGCACCTGCACACTTAATGAGCTGCTTCCTCCTCAAGGCCCACTCACCCGTCTCCTTGTTCGTGAGAGTGCTCCTGCTCTCCCCGGGAGCATCACCCACGGTACGTGGGTGCAGCTCTCACACCGCATGGCAATTATCTGGGCAGGCGACCCCTCCCTACCTAGGTTGTGAACCTTAAGGACGCCATGGTGTTTGTCTCAGGCGTTTCATTATCCTTTTCACAGGCGTGGACCTGACACGTTGGAGGAGCCCGGTAAGCGTTGAGTCAGTGGAAGGCGTGTGCTTGTCTGGAACAAGGCCATGGACTAGGCACTTCTGAGGAGGCTCTTCGGCCCAGAGTTCTAGTTCCAGTCTCAGCCCGGGGCATCGCCGCACGTTCGGTTGGGTCAGCGAACACTGGCCTTTACTCACGGCACGGCGAAGAGCAAAGGACAAAAGGCAGCAGTTCAGTCTTGGCTCCTCACTGGGTTGTAACTTCCTGATCTACAAAACAGGAGCTCTGGGTAGATCGTCTGTAAGGATTCTCTAGCTCTGTGGCTCCCGGGCTCCACGTTGGAGGACCTGTAGCTGTGACATCTGCCTGCCCATTTGCTTCCCAGGGGAGCGTGGCTGACCTGGAGATGGACCCTTCTTGACTGTTGCATGAACACCCCCCATAACTACTTGCTCAGGTTAGCGGGGGGCAGGCTCTTTGGCCCGTGGCAACGAGGTAACGCCTGTGCTCAAGCATGAAGGATCACAAAGAGGAGGCCTAAATGCTACTTGGGTATCTACTCTGCTGGTTGCTTTTGCAAATGTTATCTAATTTTATCTCTCTCTGCAACAACTCTGTGTGGTTACTATAATCTCTAATTTTAAAGATGGGGAAACGAGACTCGGTGGTTTAAAAAAAAAAAATGCCCTCGTTCACACAGCTAATGAGCTAAGAGAGGTGGGATTGCAAGCCAAGGGTCCGGACCCCTACTGCTGTTATCCCAGGCAGGTGCTAAACTGGAAAAGTGCCGTGTTTGGAAGTTGGGGAGTGGTGCGGGCCCAGGGCAGAAAGCACAGGGTGTTGGAGGGGGGAAGGTGGGAGACGAGACTGGCATGAGCGTGCAGATCGGTGGAGGTGGCGAACTCTGTGCAGTCGGGAGCCACGGAGAGTTTGGAGGACGGATAGGACATACCGAGAATCATTTATCACGAAGGCTAATCTGCCTTTGGAACAAAGTATAGAGTTAGTGAGGAAAGACGGGGGACCTCTTAGAAAGCCATCCTCCGTGATAATCATCCGCCACACAGAATGCCGTGCGCACAGACGGCTGTGCTTCCTACTGCAAAGATACCGAAATGAAAGAGCGGGGAGACGGGCCCTGCCCTCAAGGAACCTAGAGAAGAGACAAGCCGAGGGCCACTAGAGCCACGTGGTCTTCTAGATGGACGTGCTAAGGAGGTGCAGCCAAATCCTTGCCTCTGCAGAGTTCTCCGCTGGACACAACCCACTCGTTTTCAAAAAGATCAGAAGTGAGTGTTTGGTTATCACTTGTACTAAAAATTGGGTGTCATGTCTTCCTGTTTGCTTGGAGGTCCGAATGTGCAGCTTTCAGCATGAAAGCAAATTGTGACTCACCTTCTTTTCTCCTTCTCCTTTAAGCCACACTCTCCTTCCTAAGCGTGAGTCAAGGTGTAGGGGACAGGTCAGAGCTTCCTTCGCTTGTCTCCTCTTTACCGGCTCTTCCGCAGGCGCCAGGACTTTTAAAGCTCTGGGTGTCATTAGCTCGCTTGACCTTGCAGTCCCTTTGACTCCGGGGATGTGGAGTGGCTCTTTGTTCTGTTTTGTTACTTCACTTCACAGGTACCCACCCCACCCCCCACCCCATTATGGACTGACCTCACTTTCAGTCACCCACTGAGTGCTGATGTGTCAGTTCTTGGATGTTTAAGTAACAATTTCAGGAGGAACATTCCTAGCTATTAAATACCTTTGAACTAGACATACAGGCAATAGAGAAACCAACAGGCTATTTAATTTTATTCTCCACTTTATTGTGTGTCTTTTCCTTTTGTGTGTTTAAGCTTCTCCTCTGTGCCCGGGACTGTGTTGTGAGAGATGCAGCAAGATGCACATGGGTTATTTAGTTATTCGTTACAATTTTATAAAATTATAGAATGCCCTATGCCAGGCATTTTGCAGGGAACTTTCTCTTTTGGATTCCAGCGCCTGAGCCCGAAACTGCCGCTGCTTGGAAACATGCTACGCCGTTGACCCTGAGCGGCTAAAATTCATGCTGTCATTTGTCTCCCGGTCACCCTAACAACCACCTCTGTACAGCAGCTTACCAGGGACAAAGTCCCACCGGAAAAGAGGAGACTGACAGCCGTCAGAGGGGAAGCGAATGGGGAGCTGGGTACAGAACGGGGACAGGATTAAGCAGAGAAAAGGAAAACAGACACAGACAGCAGTTCGGCGATTAGAGGCGGGCTCCAGGGGTGGGGGTGGGGGGGTAGAAGAGGGCACAGAGGGATAAATGGTGATGGAAGGAGACTTCAGCTGGGGTGGCGAACACACAGCACAACGTACAGATGATACGATATAGAACGGTGCACCTGGCACCTACGTAATTTTATTCACCAACGTCACCCCAATCAATTCCGTTAAAATAACATTTGATTTAATTAAAAATGGAAACTGAGAGGAATTCCAAACTAAAAACAAACAACAGATCTTTACGAGGCTCTGTACCCTGACTGTTGCCTTTGTCATTGCCTTTTATTAAAACTTCCCAGTGTCCTGAGGAAACCTGTGGTCTGACACCCATGTGACCGCACTTACGGTCACTGCCTGGGCCGGTCCCCTCTAGACGCTTGGAGCCCCACACGTCGCAAGGTGCCACGCTGCCCTTAGTTACACCCGGAAACAACTTCTCAAAATCCTTGAAGTCGCAATGTATGATAACGAAGTAAACTAAACGTGAAGGAAAGAATCTTCCAGGATCGGATCCCGCCTCTGCCCTTTTGCCTCAGTCTCTGTTTTAAGAAACGGTAGGAAAGATGAGTCTGCACTTCTGGTTTGGGCTCTGCGATCCTGACCTCATCGCTTCCTTCCTCATAATGTTCTCTCATCACCGGTTTTCTTCCTCATTTAACCATCTCCTCTCTCTTTCTGCTCTTTTTGATCTCTCTTTCACGACCCTCCCCTTACCAAGCCCGCTTACCACCAACCCTATTGTTCTAGTTTACGAGGAAGAGCTTTTAGAACGCAGTGCGCAAAAATCACGGCTGTTATTCTAAGCTTGCACAGGAATAAGAAGAAGAAACCCATTTTTTTCCCCCTTGGTGGGTGAACTCCTGGAAGAACCAAGTCGCTTTTCTCTTACCAGTTTGTAAGCGGGCATCAGGGCTGAGGTCCCGAACTTCCTGTTCTCCCCTGAGCTGCTGTGGGGGGGGGGGAGACGCTTCCCACTGCGCTTATAGGATCTTCCTGTTGGTCTCATAATCAAATCGACAGCAGACAGATTAGCAAGAGAAAATGACCAAATTTAATTGCACACGCACCAATGGGAACTTCACGTACAGGAGTGAGTCAGAGGCCCCCATGCACGTGAGAGGCTCACAGACGGAAAGGAGGATGAGGAGGGTGGGGCATTCGCGGTGCTCTGAGCTAAGGGTGAGGTAAGGCACCGCGGGGCTTCGGGGCGTCGTCGCAGGACCATGCAAAGAGCAGATATTCAGTGATCAGTAGTTTGCCCTGCCATGCATAAAAGTCATAAAGTGTTATTTCTGCTGGTAATTATTTTTGTAGTCAAGTCCCCTCGTTGAATTCTTTGAAGGAGAGGTCAGCCGGCAGGGTCTGCATCGCCTGTAGCTCAAAATAATTCACGTGCCGAAGTGGCACATTTGGGGGAAGCCTGTTCTGAACCCCTTCCCTGCAAACTTTCAAAGAGGCTTGGGGAGAATAAATGACGGTAGAAATGTTACATGTTGCGAGATTTTTCTATCCTCCCGTCTTTTCTCTTTGTCATGTATTGATCTGGCCAAAAATAAAGCACACATCTGTCATTTTCACCAATAGCTTTATTGAATAACGTATTTACCGTTTTGTTCCACCACCTTCTGCCGTCTTTCAGGCAAATTCATAATTCCATCTTCCCCAAACTTTTTATCTTTTTGAGCAAAGAACTGTTCCAGGTGCCCTTTGCAGTCTTCCAGGGAATTTAAGTTTTTTACATTAAGAGAATTTTGTAAAGATCAAAATAAATGGAAATCTGAAGGTGCAATGTCGGGTGACTACGGCGGATGAATCGGAATTTCTCAGACAAGCTGTAAACAGTTTTTGACGGGTCATCAAATAAACATGTAGTCTTGCATTATCCTGATGGAAGATTATGCACTTTTGTTGGCTAATTCTGGGCATTTTTTGTTGAGTGCTGTTTTCATTTGTTCTAATTGGGAGGCGTGCTTGTTGGAATCAATTGTTTAGTTTTCTGGAAGCAGTTCATGATAGAGGACTCCCTTTCAATTCCACCATATATACATCACCTTCTCTGGATGAAGACTGGCCTTTGGTGTGGCTGGTGATGGTTCTTTTCACCTGCCCCATGATCTCTTCCATTGCGCATTATTGTAAAGCATCCACTTTTCATCACCTGTCGCAATTTGTTTTAAAAAAAGGAACATTTTCATTACATTTAAGTAGAGAATCTCATGCGGAGATATGGTTAAGAAGGTTCTTTTCGCTTAAGTGGAACCCAAACATCAAAGTGATTAACATAACCAAGCTGATGCAAATAATTTTCAATGTTTAATTTGGATATTTTGAGTATGCTGGCGATCTCCCACGTGGTTTACTGCTGATTGTTTTCAGTCAATGTGTTGATTTGATGGATATCAACTTCAACTTGTCCACCTGACCCTGAGAAATCTGCAGCACAAAACTTCGCAAACCACTTTTGACACATTCAGTCAGTCTCAATACCTTCTCCTCCATACACTGCGCGAATCTTTGTGGTTCAGCTACATTTTTACCTTTCTTGAAATAATAAAGCCTAGAATGCTGAAAATGTTGCATATTTTCTTGCATCTTCAATATTAAAATGGCTACACAAAAATTCGCCACATTTGATAAGTTTTCTTTTAAATGCATGCTGATATGACAGCTGTCATAATACGATCTAACAAAATTGTTTCAAATGAAGTTAAAGACAACTAAGCGCCATTGCAGCTACTGTGTGGAAAAAAACAAATGAACTCTTTGGCTGACCCAATAGTTTACCTATGCTATTTGTTACAACTTTGTTTCAACAGGGTAGAAAGAAATTAGCTCTTGATGACAAAAGGTCATTTATTAAGTTCTTAATGGATTCAGCATTACAGTTGAAACTGCACGGTTGTGAGTTTCCTAAGGGCTCATAACACAAGCCTGGCACTTTTAGTGGGTATGCGGTGAATGCTTTATTTTGAAGGAGTCGATGATGTATGAGGTTACACTTTTTACAACTTCCTCAGAGGCAGAGGTTACTGATGATGATTGTATTTGAGAAGCAGAATTTAGTGCCTGGGATTGACAAGTAGCTGTTTCTCATTTTGGAATTCACATGAAACTACAACTGTCTAGGTATGATTTTTTTTTGGTTATCCATTGCATGAACGGATCACCTTTATTGAAAAGAACAAGTATGTAAAAATGGGGGTGATTTCAGAAAATTAAACATGCAGTGCCCTGCTCATGGGCTTGCGAAATCAGAAGCTGAACATGAAAAGGATTTAAAAGTAAAGTCTTAAAGAGTAAGCACACCAGTCACTTAGCGTGCTCACAACTCAGGAGTGGCTGTGGTACTGGGGTTGGCACTAGCTAAGGCATCTGGGAACATTCTGGATCTAAACTGGGAGGCAGGAATCACAGAGCAGTTTCTTTCTGTCTAATCTCAGAAGGCTAGAGGAGGTGACCTTGCCAAAGTATTTGGAACATGAACAAAGATAATTAATCAGCTGGTATTAATGACTACTACCACAGTTCATTGTGGTAGTACACACCGCCTGCACATTCCGACCTGTTTGGGTTTAGGGTCAGGGCTTTTGAAGGTTACAGAACAGAATGAAATATCTCACAGTCACACCTTTCTAGGTGTAAAAAGATATGTAAAAACATTTTATTCTAATCTCTCATCACCTAAACCCAATTCCATAAGCAAAGATAAGCACTTAGTGCCCTGAGTATTCTACTCTGTGAAGGCCTGAATGAAGATGTATCTCTTCGATGGAACCACAGGGGCCGTGAGGACGTCTGATTGCATTTCCCTGCAGCACTTCATTTGGTGGATAGAGGACAGGAATGTCCTACATGGCCCCCCAGCGCCTGAGCCCCACCCCACTTCAGCCAAACTGCCGGTTTCTCTCACCTTGACTGTTGCATTAGCTTCCTAACTGGTCTCCTTCCTTCTGCTCTCCTCTCTCCAGCATTTGTTTTTCACGCAGAAGCCAGAGTCTTCTTGTAAAGATGAAAATCAGGTTGCGCCACCCCCTGCATTAAACCATCCGGTGGTTTCCCATTGCAGTTAGAACATCGTGTTATCACATTCTAGTCTTACTCTCATCTGATCCTTACATCCCTGTTCTGGTCTCCAGAGCCCTGCAGAGCCTTAGTCCTCGCTCATATCTCCAGCCTCATCTCAGACTGTCCTCCCCTTGCAGGGTATGCTCCAGGCACAATGGCCTGCCTTCTGTCCCTGGAGCGTGTAGGGTGTGTCCCTGCCCAGGGCCCTTGGACTTGCATCCTTAGCCACTCCGACCTCAGTTTGTTGAATGGTTGCCTCCTTCTTGTCCTTTGGGCACCGGTCCAACGACACCTCGTCCATGAGAACGTCTTTGACCTCCTAATCTACATTAACTCAGGACGTCACCCACAGTGACACTCCCTATTTCATTTTCTTCCTAGTCTTTATCACTTTCTAAAATTATTGTGTTTATTTAGTGCTTTAGTAGTTTACTGACTGTTTTCTACCACTAGCATGTAAGCTTCAGAGAACGTAAACTCATGACTACATGGCACATTGCCATGTACCCAGAAATAAATTCCTGGCACGTAGTAGGTCCAGAATAAGTAGCTTTGGTTGGTGTTGATGAGTGGTGAGATTTAACCCGTTCTCCTCTCCTCATGGCACTGACATGCTCCATGGATAGGACCTACTTTTCCTTTGTCAAGCAGGTTGAAGTCCCTGTGTACTTTGGAGAAAGAGCCAGTCCAGGACGCACAGAACACGTAAATTACTTAGAATTTAGAGAGGGCTCGTGCACAGCATCTAATGTCACCCAAGAGGGGCAATATGGTAGACAGTCTTCAGAGATGGCCAACACCAGCTCCTTCTCTCCTTGTACATGCATGCCACTTCGCCCATCAACGGGTGGGGTCCATTTCTCCCCTCCTTGAATCTAATGGTCCTGTGATTTGTTTCTTATCTAATAAATAGAATATAGCAAGGTGATGTGGTAGGACTCCCAAGCCCAGGCTTTATAGAAGCAGCAGCATCTATTCCCTCTTGAAAATAAGCTGCTACGGACTTCTGGTCAAGATGGCGATATAGGTAAACAAGGCTCACCTCCTTGCACAGCCACATCAAAATTGCAACTAAACGATAGAACAACCATCACTCGGAACCATCAGAAATTGAGTTGAATGGAAGTCTGACAATTACAGAATTAAAGAAACCACATCCATCCAGACTGGTAGGAAGGGCAGGGACACAGAATGGGCTGGTCCCACATCCATGGGTGGTGAATAAAAATTTGGGAGGCATATCTCAGGAGTGAGGCAGAGTCCCAGCCCCACACCACACCCCTCAGGCCAGAGTTCTAGTGCCAGGAAGACAAGTTCCCATAACTTCTGGCTATAAAACCAACAGTGATAGCGTTAGAGACAGAAACTTCTGGAGGCCCAAGCAGTTCCTCTTAAAGAACCCATACATCGACTTACTAAGACTCACGCCCTCTGAGCTCCAGCACTGGGGTAGCAACTTGAAAGGCATCAGTGACACACAGGGAGTAAATGAAGTGTCGGGCATAAAGGCAGAAGCTGGAGGGCAGCTTTCTCCTGACAGAAAGGTGGGCAGAGGTCAGTGTCCTTTTTCTGAGCCCTCCCCCCACAGAGCCATGGAGCTGGCAGGCAGGTGCCATATCTGAGACTCCATCAACCTGGCTAATAATGTTGGCCCTGCCCTGAGATCTCCCTGAGACTCTGTCCCACCCAACTTATGGGCCCACCCAAACTGTTAACTATGACTTTTCCATATGAATGGCTGATCTTGGTTCATGCTTCACAACTTCCTAAATCTTCTCAAACAACAAACAGCCAGACTCAGTGAGTCCCCAGCCCTCATACATCTTGCTAAGTAGCCCCAAGGCTGGCACTTGCAGCAGCCAGCCTAGATTCACAGCTTGGTTTTGCCTGGGGATCTCCAAACCCAGAACAAGTAGCAGCCATCTCAGATTGTTTTATAGCTCAGGCAGGGTGGACCTGGGCAGAAAACAGGTGGGGGCTGACCTTGGTCTGCACCACTTGGGAAACCCCAGAGCCTGCGTATCCAGTGTATAGCTTCAGACCACATCAGAGTACCAGCACCCTGCCCCGGCACAGCTGATCCTCCACAGAGAGAGCATGGAGGTTGGTGGCTAGTGGTCACAGTGAGTCCTCACCGCTGACTGGACTGGGCACATCCCTCCCATTGGTCCACCAACAGCAACCAAGGCTCAACTACAAGAGGAGGGTGTACTCAGCCCACATGAAGGCTGCACCTTGAAGTACCCAGCTTGGGTGACAAGGGAGGCTGTGTCACTGGACCCTACAAGGACACCTACTGCATTAGGTCATGCTCCCAAGACAGGGAGTCCAAGCAGCTCTACTTGATACATACAAACAAACACAGAGAGGCTGCCAAAATGAGGACACAAAGAAACATGGCCCAAATGAAACAACAGATCAAAACTCTAGGGGGGGAAAAACTAACCAAAATGGAGATAAGCAATCTATCAGATGCAGGGCTCAAACGACTGTGTATAAAGATGCTCAAGGAACTTAGTGAGGACCTCAGCAGCATAAAAAGATCCAATCAGAACCCAAGGACATAGTAATTGAAGTAAAGACCAATTTACAGGAAAACAACAGTAGACTGGGTAGAGCCAGGCATCAAATCAATGACTTGGAACATAAGGAAGCAGAAAACAACCAATCAGATCAACAAGAAGAAAAATGAATCAAAAAAAAAAATGAGGTTAATACAAGCAGCCTCTGGGACAAATTTAAGAGGTCCAACATTCACATCATAGGGGTGTCAGAAAGAGAAGAGAAAGAATAAGAAATTGGAAGTCTGTTTGAAAAAATAATGAAAGAAAACGTCCCTAAATTGGTGAAGGAAGTAGACATGTAAGTCCTGGAAGCACAGGCAGTTCCAAGCAAGATGGCCCCCCCCAAGACACATCATAATTAAAATGCCAAAGGTTAAAGATAAAGAGAGAATCTTAAAAGCAGCAAGAGAAAGGAAGTTAGTTACCTAGAGGGGAGTTTCCTGTCAGCTGATTTCTCAAAAGAAACTTTGCAGGCTAGAAGAGACTGGCAAGAAGTATTCAGAGTCATGAAAAGCAGGGACCTACAGCCAACATTGCTCTACCCAGCGAAGCTGTCATTTAGGATGGAAGGGCAGATAAAGAGCTTCCAGACAAGGGAAAGAACTAAAGGAATTCATCATCACCAAACCATTATTATACGAAATGTTAAAGGGGTGTATTTAAGAAAAAGAAGATCAAAACTATGAAAAATAAAATGACAGTAAATACATAGCTACCAATAATTGAATCTGAAAAACAAACTAAGCAAACAAGAAGAACAGAGACAGAATCATGGATATGGAGAGCGTTTTGATGGTTGCCAGATAGGAGGGGAGTGTGGGGGAATGGGGGAAGAGGTGAGGGGATTAAGAAGTACAAATAGGTAGTTACAGAATAGCCATGGGGATGTAAAGTGCAGTATAGGAAATAGAACTTATTTGCAAAGAACTTATATGTATGACCCACGGACAGGAACAATGGTGCGGGGATTGCCAAAGGGAGTGGGGGTGCTGGGTGGAGGGGGGCAAGGGTGGAAAAATTGGGACAACTGTAATAGCATCATCAATAAAATGTAAGTTAAAAAAGAAAAAAAGCTGCTATGAAGTCCAATACGCTACAGTGTTGTGCTTTGAGGAAGCTCAAGCTACCCATGTAGAGAAGCCCCAAGGCACCAGATATCTGAGCGAAACCTTGAACCTTGCAGTCCATCCCATAAATGCCACCTAGTGATCGACCCTCACGCATGCCACTTCATGCAGAAGAACCTACCAACAGAGCCAAGTCAAACTACAGAATCACGGCAAACTAGCGTTTCAAGACGCAGTCAGTTTGGGGGTGGCTTGTTAGGCAGAAGATGCCTAATGTTAGGCTGCTGTTGCTAAGGGATTTTAAGTGACCAGATCCGGAGAACTGAAGAAATTTTGAGTTTCTCAGGCTTTAATCTACAAAGAAATCACCAGGGCATACTGCTACAAGGCAGGCTTTGATTCCGTAGGACTGGGTGGGGTTGAGATTCTGTATTTCTCACCACCACTTAAGTGATGCTTGTGCTGATGGTGAAATGTAAGGACTACACTTTGAGTACCAAGGCCAGTCCCCAGTCTTCAGGAAGTTCCACGCTTAAATCGTCTTAGAAAGCCCTAGGATCCCCCGTGCACATTTGAGAGAACACTAGTTTGAAAAAGGACTGTTCAAATAAGTCTGGGAAACAACAGCACTACCAGAAATTCATGATGTGTATTATTAACCAATCAAGAGCTTTTCAGAGCTCCTCCAGCAAAGAAACCTGTTTAACTTGATTTAGCATATTTCCTAAGAGTATTTGATTATATCTACCAATGTCTTAAGGAACTAGTGTTCTTTGGGACATACCTAGAGAAGTGCAAAACCACCCTACTTTTTAAAATTAACTTAAGCCAGTTTCACATTAATGAATATGTATGTTTCCCAGCTTCTCAGTCCAAAAATATTCCCCTCTTAGATTGAGTCTAATTTCTTGCCCCTTGCTGCAATGTAGGAAGAAACCACCATTCATTTCTCATGGAGTGGGAGAACCATAGCATTTATTTCCCCATTATTGAGCCCTTCCTATACTTGAAGGTCTCCGCTCTTTGTCAAGGTCCTTGATCTTCCAGTTCTTTCAGTTTCTCTTTCATTTCCCAGTACTTTTTTTTTTTTTTTTGTTAAGCTCTACCTGCCCGAGTAACCTTGGAATAGCTTTTTGATATTTGTAAACATAAATATCCCCAGTTGTAAAATGCAGGTACTGTTAGCATAAAGGTAAGTATTAAATAAAACATGCGAAGATGCTCAACACCACCAATCATCAGAGAGATGCAAATGAAAACCACAGCGAGGTATTACCCTGTCAGAATGGCTATCGTCAATATATCCACAAATGACAAGTGTTGGCAAGGGTGTGGGGAAAAGGGAACCCAGTTGGTGGGAATGCAGACTGGTACAGTCACTGTGAAAAACGGTATGGAATTTCCTCAGAAAACTGAACATGGAACTGCCTTATGACCCAGTGTTTCCACTTCTGGGTATTTATGCAAAGAAACCCAAAACACTAATTCAAAAGAATAAATGCAAACCTATGTTCATTACCGCATTATTTACAGTAGCCAAAATATGGAAGCAACCCAAATGTCCATCAATAGCTGAGTGGATAAAAGAGTTGTGATACACACACACACACACACACACACAGAGGAATATTACTCGGCCATAAAAAAGAATGAAATCTTATTATTTGCAACAACATGGATGGACCTAGAAGATATGCTAAATGCAATGAGTCAGACAGAGAAAGACAAATACCATATGATTTCACTTATGTGTGGAACCTAAAGACCAAAATAAATGAACAATAAAATTGAAACAGACTCATAGACTCACAGAAAGTGGACTGGTGGATGCCAGAGGGGAGGAGGTTGGGGACTTGGTGAAAGAGGTGAAGGGTTAAGAACTACAGATTGGTAGTTACAAAGTAGTCATGGGGATGTAAAGTACAGCACAGGAAATACAAGCAATAATATTGGAGTAACTATGTATGGTGCCAGGTGGTTACAGGAAATATTGAGGGAATTTAAAATTAAAAAATTAAAAATTAAAGGGCATTGAATATTAAAAAAGAGAAAAGGTGCGAAACCTCACTAAGCATCAGGGAAGTGCAAATTAAAACCACCATGAGATACCATCTCTTACCTAATAGCATGACTATCACCAGTAAATCAAGAAACGACAAGCGCTGGTGATGATGTGGAGAAAAGGGGACCCTTGTGCACCGTTGGTGGGATGGTACACTGGTGTGGCCACTGTGGGAAACAGTGTGGAGGATCCTCAAAAAGTTAAAAATAGGGTTACCATATGACCCAGCAACCTCACTTCTGGGTATTTATCCAAAGAAATAAAAAACAGTAAATAAAAAGGAGATGTGCAGTCCTGTGTTCACTGAAGCATTATTTACAATAGCCAAGCTATGGAAGCAGCCCAGATGTCCGTCAATAGATGAATGGGTAAAGAAGATATTATATATATATATATAACGGTATATTATTTAACCATAAAAAAGAAACGTTGCCATTTGCTGCAACACAGATGGGCCTAGAGGGTAATACACTAACTGAAATATGTCAGAAAGAGAAATACTGAATAATCTCACACACATGTGGAATCTAAAAATCAAATAAATGTATAAGTGGAACAAAATAGAAAACAGACTCATAGATATGGAGAACAAGCTGATGGTTGCCAAAAAGGAGGGGGTTGGGGGGTGAGAATTTAAAAAATCATTTCCAACATAAAATCACACACACAGGATTAAACAAACAAACAAACAAACAAACAAAAGTGAATCCATCTGTGTGAAGTGCTTATCATAAAGCCTAAGGGTACTAATCACCCAGTAAATGTCAGCTCTTGTCTTCCCTGTTATGGGTCTAAACTCTGTCTTGTAGCTTCCACTCTCCAGCGTTATGGGTGTTCAATTCCCCCTGGGGCTGGGGAGGAGAAAAGAGACTGGGGTGATATGCGGCTGACTGAAACTCATCTAATTCCAGTCTGACTTGAGTTGCTATTCTTAGCTGCCTTCACACCAAATCTTTTCCCCGGAACTGCAGAGCAGCTTCACAAGGTTCAGGCTAAAGTTAGAATCTGAATCTGTGTCTCTGGAAGCCCACCCACACTCCTTGTCTCTGGAAGCTGCTCCTCGGGGCTGGCACGGGCATTTCAAGGGTTAGCTGCTCTTCCTACGTTTTTGTCTTCTCTTTCCTGGAGCAAGTCAGAGATTGACGGGCAGAAGTCAGACGTGATACTGGTGAGATGAGGCTCTGCACAACATCCCCTCCACCATTTTCCCCTTTATTGTGGAGGCCACCTGTCAATAGGGTTATATTTTTTGCTTTACTGTTTCTCATTTGCTTAGGAGAGAGCAGGCAGCTTCTCATCCATATTAAAAAGCTACGGCATCTTCTTTTCCCTGGCTCCTCCCCCTGCCTCCTGCAGACCCCGCTAATAGACATAACCTCCGCTGTAAGTCTCTGCCCCTACAAAGGGTGCACAGAGTGCTCAGGCTGTCCTTACTTCCCTCTTCCTCCGCCTTGAAAAGAAATAGCTCTGGTCACGAGGCGGAGTTCTTTTTCCATGAAGTGGGAAACAGCTTGCTGCCTGTTGTTTGCCTTCCAGACAAATACTAAATACTTTACCTATAATCTTATCTAAACATCCATTTGTATTGCCTTTTTTACAGAAGATACCCAAGGGGTCTAGGGCTTACAGGAGGTGACACAAGTTATCCCAGGTCACAGAGCTAGTCACCGAAAGAGTGGAGACCCACACCAGAGCCTGGCGAGCTCCAGCCCCTCGCTGCTGTTCACAACCTACCAAATCTTCACTTGGAAAGTCCACACAGGCTGTTTCCAGGCTGGGGGTGGGGCGCAGCGTGGGTTATGGCCCCGGCGGGCTGCAGGGCTCCCCGGAGGTGACCAAGCCCATTCCCTTCCTCCGGCTGGCCCACTGAAATGTTGTCCCTTCTGAAAATTCTAAATAGGAGGGACAACATCTAAATCCCACGGCTGAGTCTGACGAATCTGTTGGGCTTTCAGGACCCTTATACAGGAAGTTTCAGCCCGAGGGTTCTATTCGTGTCTGAAAAAAATCTGTGCGCTGAAATTCAAAGCAGCGTTATTTTCTTCTCAGCTTCCCACGGACAGGAAACGAATCCAGGGAAGTTGCTGCTTGAAACTGGAATACACAGATGGTGCTAGTCTTGGAAACTCCTGTAGGTCCAGGGAGGGTTTTATTGCCAGTCTCATGACAATATGCTTTTTGCCTATTATATTAATAGTAAAATAAAAAGTGGCAATGACTTTGATTTTGTCATTGAGTCTTTTTTTTTTTTTTTTTTTAATGGCCTTGCTTCTCAAAGTGTGTCTCGAGGACCAGTAGCATTAGCATCACCTGGGAGCTTGCTGCGAGTGCAGACTCTCAGGGCCCCACCCCGGAGCTGCAGAATCAGGATCCGTACTTCAACAGCATCCCAAGCTTATCTCTGCGTACGGAAGGTTTGAAAGGTACCGTTTTACGGAACTTTAAAGCTTGAGGGTGGGTTACGGATGGCCCAGGTGTTAAGGTAATTAATTATTCGCCACACTGGCTGAACTGTAAAACATGCGAGGCGGGGTCCCGCTGCTCAAGATTCTGCATTCCTGTATCTTGCATGTGGTCCAGGCACAGGCATGTTTGAAGAGTGTTTTGGGCTATTCTGATGCACAGCCAGGGCTCAGCACCATTGCCCAAAGGGAAGCAGAGTCCTGGCTCACGAGCCCTGCGTCCCCCACCCTGAAGATGTGGATGCATGGCAGGGCAAGGGCTTTCTCTGCTGGGCTCTGGAACTCAGGCAGCAGGGACACAGACCAGGTTCACGGGGGGAGAATACAATAAACACCAAAACACACAGCCAAGCCCTATCATGCGTGGGTTTGTTCTTGAGAAGGCAATGAAAAGGGAGCCATGGGGATTATTTCAGAGTCAGGATTTGGAAAAACGCATCGTTATTCTTCCAGCTCAGCAGAGGGAGGGTTCGTGGAAAAGACCCCTCACCCATGACTTTAGCATCTTTTGTCCAGAATGTGGGCGTGTTGGGGTTTGTCAGACTTAGCAAATTAAAAAACTACAGGAAACTCAGTTAAACCTGAATCTCCAAGGAACAAGGGAAAACTGTGTAGTATAATTTTCTGGTATGGAATATTTGGGACATATTTACATTAAAAGATTATTCACTGTTTATCTGAAACTCAAACTTAACTGGGTGTCCTCTATTTTAATTGGTAACTCTAGTCTGCTTAGAACAGTGAATCTCAATCAATGCTTCAGGACATTGTGGTATGTCAAGAAAGATGCCCTTGATGAATTGTGAGGGTGAGCAACTGTATGCATGCGTGTGTGCGTGCGTGCGTGTGTGTGTGTGTGTGTGTGTCAGGGGTACAGAAAAGGTGGGGATGTTTGCCCTTAGGAGTGAGGAGAGAGAGACAAATGTTTCAATACTAATAAAGAGAATGAGAAGATTTTTTCCCAATATGTCAGTGAAATTACCCATCAGTTACAGACTGAAAAAACTGAGCAAGTCTTCATAAAAAAATTTTTTTCCATGAGAAATAGATTGCTTTTCACGTGTAAATTTGTAGAAGAGATACATGTTTGTAAAAATTTTTAACTGTACAGACTGGTGTAA
Organism: Anoura caudifer; assembly: GCA_004027475.1. Classification (NCBI taxonomy): domain Eukaryota; kingdom Metazoa; phylum Chordata; class Mammalia; order Chiroptera; family Phyllostomidae; genus Anoura; species Anoura caudifer. The sequence goes on along the minus strand of PVKU01005577.1, from coordinate 56,529 downwards.
AAGGAAAATTAAAAAAGTGTATCAAATCCCCTCATTGTGTCTCAACTTTCTTTTACTTGTCTATCTTTCCAGGAATTTCTTAGCATGGACCAACACGTGTGTATATATATGTTTTTTAAATTTCACCTTTCTGCAAGTTGCTTTTATATTCACCTAACAGTATATTTTAGCTATCTTTTCACATAGGCACATATGAATATGCCTGCCTCATTCTTTTTAAACTACGTTATCATTTATGACATCATAGGAATCCTTTCAACTATTATTTCCTTAAGGGCCACTTAAAAGTACTTTTAAAAGTACTTCCTCTGCGTGGCCCTTTGCGTAAGTGGTTGCCCCTCACCATTCAGTATCCAGCCCATCATCCGCACCGGCTATCGGGCCGAACGCCATCTCAGAGGGGCATTCCCTGTTCTCGGTAGCAGAGGAGGCTTCACGCCTGCCCACACCCTCATTCCCTGACGAATCGCCCTGTGTTGTTCTCCCAACAGTGTTTATCGGGGTCTGAGATGTTCTTACATGGCGATTTGTTTGTTTACATCTGACTTTCCACACCGTCCCAGAAGCCTGAAGGCAGGGACATTGTCTATTTATGTCTGTCTTCCCAGCACCGAGAACATCCGAGAACACGCAGCAGGTCCACAAAACGTACCTCTTGATGGACAGATGACCGAGTGCTGGGGTGTGCACACTGTGGACGTATAAAGATAAATGAGGGATGACCAGGGAGCACGTAATTTATTGAATGGGGGCAGCAAATGGAAATAACTTTAATTGAAGACACGCTGTTTTAAGAGAGGGATACAATCAATTCTGTGGGAGCCCGGGGAGGGGGCATATCATATTCAGTAGGCAGGAAGGAAAGGTGTCATTGAGAAAGTGAATTTGAAGTGACAGTGTAAGGATGAAAATGACTGGCAGGTAGGGACCGTGGGATGATTGTGCGGCGAGGAGGGCATGTCTAGACCAAGTTGGGAGAGGGATAAACGCCTGGCAGGTGCAGGGAGCGGCCCCTTGGCTACCGTGATGGGAGCTCGGGATGTGTGTGTGTGAAGGTGTAATGAATTATGTGGGATTTGAGTGCAGTATTGAGGAATTCAATGGCATCTACTACTTAAAAAAAGTATTGAGGAATTTAGATTTTTTACTCTGAGCAGGAACTACAGAAGATTTTTGAGGCGGGGGTGGCGGGTTAATTACATACTCTAAGAAGATCATATTATCAGCGGTGGAAAATATTTATTGGAGAAGAAAAAGACTGGGGTCAGGAGGAGGCATTAAGAGAAAAGAGACAATGAACTTGGACGGGGCCCAGAAACATTCGAAGGACCGGACTGTTCGGACAGGGAGGATTAACTGTGTGTGATGCCATTCATCAAGGTCAGGAGGTGGCAAACTATGGCCAACGGGCCAGATCCAGTCCACCACCTAGTTTTGTGAGAATGGTTTTATCTGGAGACGGCCAAACCCATTCTTGTACGTATTGTCTAGAGTGCTTACTTTGGGGCTACACTGGCAGGGTTAAGCAGCTGTGGCAGAGGCCTTATGGTGTGAAAGGTCTATTGCCTTTTGCAGAAAACGTTGGCTGATATCTGGTGAAGACTGATAATATCTGCACAGGCTCACTTCAGAGATATTGTGGGTTTGGTTCTAGACAACAGTAACAAAGTGAAAATCGCGATAAAGTGAATCACACATCTTTTTTGCTTTCCCAGTGCACTTAAGAGTTATGTTTATACTATGTTTTAGTCTACTTAGTGTAAAATAGCATTATGTCTAAAAAAAAAAACAATGTGAATAACTTAATTTTAAAATACTTTATTGCTAAAAAAAAAGTGCTAACCAACATCTGAGCTTTTGGAGAGTCAAAATCTCTTTTCTGGTCTTGCCTCAATCTTGACGGCTGCTGACCAATCAGGGCGGTGGTTGCCGAAGGTTGGAGTGGCTGTGGCAACTTCTTAACCTAATGCAACAATGCAGTTTGCCACAGTGATGGACTCTTCCTTTCCCGGATGATTTCTCTGTAGCATGAGATGCTGTTTGATAGGACTTTACCCACAGCAGAACCTCTTTCAAAACTGGAGTCCTCTCAAACTCCGTGGCCGTGTTATCAACTAAACTTATGTAATATTCTAAACGCTTTGTTGTCATTTCAATAATCTTTACAGCATCTTTGCCACGAGTAGATTTTATCTCAAGAAACACTTCAGTTGTTACTTCTTCCACTGGAGTCTCGAATCCTTAGCATCACCCACGAGGGTTGGAATCAACTTCCTCCATGATCCTGTTAATATTCATATTTTGACTTCTTCCCATAAATCACGAATGCTCTTAGTGGCATCTACAATGATAAATCTTTTCCAGAAGGCTCTCAATTTACTTTGCCCATCCCATCAGAAGAATCACTATCTGTGACAGCTATAGACCTACAAAGTGTAGTTCATAAATAGTAGGGCCTGAAAGGCAAAATTACTCCTTGATGCCTAGGCTGCCAATGCTATGTTAGAGGCAGGAAAACAACATTGATTCAATTGTATGTCTCCATCAGAGCTGCTGGGTGATCAGGTGCATTGTAAGTGAGAAGTAATATTTTGAAAGGCATATTTTTATCTGAGCAGTCGGTCTCAATGGTGGGCTTAAAATACTTAGGAAACCATGTTGTAGATGGATGTGCTATCGTCCAGGCTTTGCTGTTCTCTGTACAGACACAGGCAGAGTAGACTTGTCGTAATGCTTAAGGGCCCTAGAATTTCTGGAATGGTGAATGAGCCCCGGCTCCCACTTAAAGTTACCAGCTGCATTAGCCCGCTAACAAGAGAGTTAGTTCGTCCTTTGAGGATTTGAAGCCAGGCACTGACTCTTCCTTTTCAGCTATGGAAGTCCTAGGTGACCTCTTCCCAAATAAGGCTGTTTCGTCTGCACTGAGAATCTGCTGTTTAGTGTGACCGCCTTCACTAATTATCTCAGCTACACTGTCCGGATATCTTGCTGCAGCTTCCTCATCAGCACCTGCTGTGTCCTTCACCTAGCACTTCTTGTTATAGGGATGGCTTCTTCCCTTAAATCTCATGAACCAACCCCTGCTAGCTTCAGACTTTCCTTCTGCAGCTTTCTCACCTTTCTTAGCCTTCAGAGAACTGAAGAAGGTTAGGGCCTTGCCCTAGGCTTTGACTTCAGGGAATGTTGGGGTTAGGTTGATCCACCCGGACCACCAAAACTTTCTCCCTATCAGCAATCAGGCTTCCACGTCATTTGTGTTTTCACTGGAGTAGCACTAATAATTTCCTTCAAGAACTTTTCCTTTGCATGCATGAATTGGATAAATGTTTGGCACAAGATGCCTAGCGTTTGGCCTGTCTTGGCTTTCAATATGCCTTTCTCACTAAGCTTGATCAGTTTTAGCTTTTGATTTAAACTGAAACACACGCAACTCTTCCTTTCACTTGAACACTTACAGGCCATTGTAGAGTTATTCGTGGCTTAATTGCAATATCGATGTGTTTCAGGGAACAGGGAGGCCTGAGGAGAGGGAGAGGGGCAGGGGCATGTTTGGTAGAGCAGTCGGAACACATACAACATTCATTGGTTAGGTTGGTCCTCTCACATGGGTGTGGTTTGTGCCACCCCAGAGCGATTGCAATGGCAACATAAAGGACCACTGATCACAGATCACCATAACAGATTAATAACAATGAAAAAGTCTGAAATATTGCAAAAATTATTAAAATCTGACATAGAGACAGATGAGCCAAAGCTGTTGTAAAAATGGCACTGATAGACCTGCTCAATGCAGAGTTGCCACAAACCTTCAATTTCTTAAAAAAAAAAAAAAAAGCAATCTCTGTGAAGCACAAAAAAGCGAAGTACAGCGACATGAGGTACACCTGCATGTCCCGGATGGAGGTCTTAGACCCTCAGATCCCTGCCATCAAAATCTGCCCCTGTTCTCTGGGAACCACAGGCTGCATCAACCAACCACTGCTCTTTGCCTTGAGCTTTTGTCCCAAATCCTGGTGAAGTCAGGAGCCACGAGAGCCAGAGAAGCCAGGAGACACAGCCCTGAAAAGCTGATTGGGAAGGGGACTGCCAATCAGCTCAACCGCCTCAAGAACCATCCTTTGCCTTTGCAGGGCCCACCAGATTGACCCTTGCAGAATCCTGTCCCCTTGACCTCAGAGCTGTTTGCAGCCCAGTCTCCTGTCCCGAACTGGACTTCCTCCAAGGCCAACTCAAAGTTTTCTCATTGTCTTTAGCACAAAAGAGAGCAGCAGTGACATGGCAGCATTTCAGCACGCTGAGGCCCTTTGCATTCACGCAGCCTCAGAGCAGGAACCTCAGGTTCCCAGCAGATGGCCTTTTACCGGCATTCCTGTTGCTAGGATACATCTCATCTGATTGATGTGAGGAAGGAACTCAAAATGAGTCTGGAGGCTTTGCTAGAAATAAATGGTAGAGATTTAATCAAGGGTCTTAGAGTTTGCAAACCAGAAGCAACAGCTAGGTAAAAACCCAAAAGTGTTTCAAAGAAGAGAGAAGAGTTAAAAGTACTCATAGTAAAAAGTACGTTCTTGAGAATCATGTGCTTCGTTCTTAGCCCTGGGTATTGTCCGGGATGGTTATCCGTCAGATGACAGACAAGTGGTCAGAATGATGAATGCCAGGTGGTCCGGAAGATGGGTGTCAGGAAGTCAGGTCACATCCAGTGGCTGGGACCATAGGTGTCAGGTGATGTATATGTGAGTCTTCTAGGCAGTAATTACACACATATCTGGAGGTTAAGACGCATATCCAGGCAATGATGCAGGACTGGAAAATTTAAAAAATTAAGTTCCCAGGCTAGTTAGAACAAGAATGGGGATTTTCCTCAAGCCTCAACCTTCACAATGTTAACAATCTTAGCAACTTGGTTAAAGTGACCCACTTTATATATTGCCTGTCTTCACTCTTTCCTCATATGGCTCCAAGATCCTGGTTGAAATCCCTTTGTTTCCTTAGTGCTAAAGACGTGCCTTTAGCTTTTATGTGTTTAATTGATCTGTGATTGTGTCAAACAAAATGAGCTGACATTTTCAGCAGGCTGAAAATTCACTGAAACACCATTTCTCCATTAGTAACCGTGACGCAGATTTTCCATTTTGGTCAATGGCCCTACAGTTCCTCACTTCAAGGTACTGGGTGAATGGGAGTTTCCTTGCTGACTTTTTTCTACTTGTTTTTTCCCTTTGATTCACCCACTTGAAAATCATTTCTTACCTATAAATAGCTCCTGCTTTTTCTAGAGTCAAGAGTTTGTTTGTAGGTTGTTTGCTGGGATGTCATCAGCCAAACTGCAGTGTCAGGCTGCTCAGGGGAGAGCTAATTTCCTTTTGAAAATTGCAGTTCTGAAAGCTGCACAATTTTATCTCCATCATCAACAAGAACCAAAGTGTATGCATCTTCATGCTGAGCGATACACCAGCAAGCTAACTAAAATTATTTCACCCTTGCAACCAAAAATTGATAACTCTGATGAGAATTGACCTCACTGTGGAACACACAAAATTATCTTACAGCATCTCTGAGCCAGCAGCCTTCGGCAAGAGGCCTGGGTGACTGCCAGGCAGAAGAAGCAAGCCATGTGTACTGAAACTCTGTGAACAGAGGGAAGAAGCAGTAGTTTTAAATAGGCTCCAGACTGGAAATGACAAGGGCAGAGGCGGCGATTTACAGGCAATGATTTGCAAACGAGCTATTTCCTACATGGCAACTCCGGGTAGTGTGCTGCAGGGCATAGAGCCCTTTGGCACCCCCATCCCTATCCCCATGGGGGGACCTAAGGTAAAGTTTGGGGATGTTTTTGGTTGTCACCACTGGCGATGGAGATGCTACCAGCATCTAAAGAAGCCTGGTATGCTGCTATATTTGCACAGGACTGTCCTCCACAAGGAAAAGTTATCCAGCCCCAAATGTCAATAGAGAAACCCTGTCCTAGGTATTTAATTCATTAATGGTGGTTGGCGATCCTCCGTTGCTGTGCCTGGGTAGCCAGATTTTCACTCGTGTATTTGTAGTAAAATGTTACTGCAGGGACTTACCAGTGGGCGGTAGTAAGTAATAGGGCCTGTGAATCCTGTGCTCAGGGCTCTGACTTGGAGGAGGGAGTGGGACTTCAAGAGTCCTTAGGGCGATGGAAGGGAAAGCCTGCAGTGAGCTGCAGTGGCTTCGCATGCTCCAACTTGTGGAATGAGAGGTTTGGACTGGGGCAAACTAGATTTTGAAAGAAAGCGACTGACCCTGTAAATGGCAGGAGGGGAGAACCTGGCGACATGGTGGCAGGTGGAGAGTCCTTACTGGTACACAGATGGCTCCCTGCGCCCCGACCTCTGCTCTCACTTTTGCTTACAGTGTGATGCTCCCTGAGGCAGCCGCTCCTCTGGGGAGGGGACAAGGAGTTCCACCAATCCTGGTGGTCCCTCTGATCACCTCGTCTTTTGAGTGGCCCTTCAGTGTGGAGCTACAGGAAAGTAATAACATGCCATATCGTGGAAAATCCCTGGGCAAGTCTCAGCAAGTGAAGAGTGTTGGGGAAATGAGCTCTTAGTGACAAAATCCTTTTTCCAAATTACACAACCTTGCTAAAACCATTCCTGTTAAAATCAGGAACTAGATGAGATTGCCTGTCATCAATATTATTACTTAATACTGGCTTATGTTTCTAGCGAATGTAATGATATTTTTTAAAATTAAAATTATTTGTATAAACTTTGGAAAGGAAGAAAAATAATCTCTTTTGCTTGATCAGCAATCATATACTTGGGAATCATAATGTCTAGTAAAAATATACTAGAATTAATGAAAGAATTATGTAGGTAGCTATCTATAAGGTAGATGCATACAAATCATCAGGTTTCCTCCATATTACCATAAGCACCTAAAATAAAAATAGAAAAAACAGTTCATTCTCAGTAGCAATAACAATTATAAAAGATTTATGAAGATGTACTTTATTCTTGAAAAGAAAGCTAGAATTATAAATAAACCTTCCTAAAACTAATGTAAAATTTTAATTAAACTTTAATGAGAATCTCAATAAATTTTCCCCCTGGAATTGGATAATATAATCTTAAATATCATGTAGAAAAATAAATGTCCAAGAATAGCTAGAAAAATATGAATAAAAAAGGCAGGAGGCCCTGGCCAGTGTGACTCAGTTGGTTGGAACATTGTCTCATAAACTGGAAGGCTGAGGGTTTGATTCCTGGTCGGGGCACATGCCTTGGTTGTGGGTTCAGTTCCCAGTCGGGGTGCATGGGAGAGGCAACCAATTAATGTTTCTTTCTCACATTGATGTTTTTCTCCTTCTCTCTCTTCCTCCCTTCCTCCCTCTCTAAAATCATTGAATATGTCCTTGCGTGAGGATTAAAAAAAAAAAAAGAAGGGGCCCTTTTTTTTAGTTGGATTTGCTTTACTAGATACCAAAACAATTTCTAATCATAATAATATAATGTCATCATGGGAATAGAGAATGAGACCAGCAAAGCAGAATAAAGAAACTGAAAAAAAAAAAAATGGGAGCATATGTAAGGATTTAATATGCTTCAAAGGTGATTCAGTGAGGAAATGATGGATTATTAAACCGGTGGTGCTATTCCTTCATCTGGATGAAGGTAAAATTAGATGCCATTTTACACCATGCCCAAAAATCAGATATATTTCAGATGGGATAAAGATGTAAATGCAGTAAAAACCAGGAAAGTTCATGAATAATCTAGGCTAGAGGACACTTTCTTCACCAAGACAGAAAAACCACTCTATAGAAGAATATTTAAATATATACATATATACACACAGATAACAGTGAAATCAAGAGATCATAAAAAATGTCAAGAAACAAATGAAAAATATGGAACACTATAGCTCCAATATAGAAGAAAACAAAATTTTGTCCATGATATTTGAAGAGCTCTTATACGTTAATAAGAGACAAGCCATTCAATACAAAGAGAGCAAGTGATGTTGGAAAAACAATTCACTAGGGAAAGAATGACAATGGGAACAAATACCTGAAGAAATGCTCACTGTTACTGGTAGTCCGGGAAATGAGCCAAGTAACAATAGTTCTCTCATTAGTCCCATCAGACTGGAAACAATTTCTAAGAGCCAAACTACATATTGCCTTTGAGCCAGCAGTCCCTTCCCTGGGCATGTATCCCACAGAAATAAAACACCAAAACTTGGAGCTCTCCCTGCAGATCTTATCGTAGTCCTGTTTGTAGTGCTAAGAGAAGGAGGGCGAAGGTGGGGGAGGAGGAGGAAGAGGAGCGCTGGATACAAGTGAGTGCCAATAAAAGAAGAACAGGTCTAAAAAATATGGAGAAGAACAGGTAAAAATATGGACCAATCTTGTCAACAGATATTGTGCAATTTTCAAAACAATAATGTAGAACTATGTTATGCACTTGACCTGGGGAAATTTCTATGACATACTGTTGATTGAGAAATGCATGAAGCTTGTGTAATGGGATTTCCATTGTTGTTAAACAAGTAACGACCCCTCCTTAGTATATGCACAAGTGTGCATGTGAACACGGAGAACAAGATACCTTTTAGGTTTCAACACCATGTGGGTAAGAAGTGTGGAGGAGAGAGCCAGCAGAAGAAAAAAGAAAGAAAAGACGTATCTATGCCGTATTTATTTATATATTATGTGTGTACTTATTTACATTTATATTTGCATACAGATATATGCCCAAGTTAGCTAGCTGGAAAAAAGTTCGCATAAATAATGGTTTTCGAATGTACAGGGTCCAGCACACATAACACCCCTTTTTTATTACAACATCTTTTAGTACACAATCATCAGCATGGAATTCTGTAACATCACAACATCACACTCAAGCACACCATATGACATTTTAGGGGAAATGTTCAAGTTAAAACTATAAATTATCACACCCGTATTATTGCCCCACCAACCACACTCCAGCAGGCGTTGCTTCTGCCGGACCCCGTAGGTTGATGCTACCTTTGACACCCTGCGTCTGATCCGCACAGCTTCCTAGGAGATGGGACCTTTAATGTCAACGCCCACGGGGCTCTCCGCCTGGCTCCAGGGGTGGATGTCTGCGGTGGGGTGCCTGGGTACAGGCCCTTCCCCTCTTTGTGGGAGTGTGTTTAGGGAGCGGGATTGTGCTGCTGGGTTCTACCCACCTGCAGGGCTCTGGGTTTCTCCAGGTTCCTTTGTGACAATGTGCCTACTCTTTCACACACACCAGGCTTTACCTGGCTGTGGGTTCCTGAACCCTAATGAAAGCACAAGTGAAAAGAGAGCCCCTGGGTATAGAATACCCTGATTAACAACTCTAAGGGCCTGACAGTGGAAGATTGCTCAGCGTGAGCGCTGGTTCTAGGAAGTAGTGGACACCTGTCCAGCACCACAAAAGCAGGGGGCTCTGCAGAAGCTGATTGGGATCGTGTGGAAGGGATGGTTTTGTACGGCACGAGTCGAGAAGGAAATCCTGGTTTCACCACTGCCTTGGAAAATTATTTAATTTTTCTGACCTGGTAAGCCAAACCTTCTCAAAATGATTCTTATTTGCTGGATTATTACAAGGATTTAATGAGATGATGCATATGAAAGCATGTAGCTCTGCCTGGCACATTGAAAGAAGTTAACCAGCTGATGGTAGAAAACGGTGTTTGGAAACTGTCAGGATGTGACCCTGTGTTCTCGCCATTTTTCCTGTCTTCCTGTCATGCGTTCTTTCAAAATTTATTGAGGTGCCATTATACCGACTATTGGGCCCTGGAACTCCCACAGTCTAGTTGAGGAGATTGAGAAGAATACACGCTCTGTGGTGGGGTAAGGGCTTTTAACCGATGTGCACACAAAGTACTGTGGGGGACACGCAGGATAACACTCGGGCTTAACAGAAAGAGCGATGTGTGAGAGAGCTCATCTGGTTGATGGGGGGAGCACGGGGGGGTTGCGGGTGGAGAGTAAGTGGAAATGGGTACCCACCAGCGTGCAGAAAACAAATGGACAGGAAGACAAACATGTGAAACAAAAGCCTGAAGTTCGAAAACCATTTATCTGTACATCTACTATTTTGGGTATAAAAATTAACATGATTTGACAAAGAATTCTGGGCAACTGATATTGCTGGGTCCACTGAAATAGTTTCAACCCTGAACTGTGGAAACAGTTTTCCAGTTTCTGGGGGTAATGAAATACAGTATTTTAAAGGAAGTCTGATGGCCAGCTTCCCAGATGGCCCCCAGGGATCCCTGCCTCCTGGTCTCCAATCCTTGCAGAGCCCCCTTGCAGAGCACCCCCCACCCCATGGAGAAGGGTTGGTCTTTGCAGTCAATAGAATATGAAAGAGATGTGATGGCCTGTCACTTCTGAGGTAAAGTTATAAAATTTAGTGTCTCTGTCTTGGGTTCTGCTTTTCTTCTTTTTGGATCACTCACTCTGGGGGAAGCTGGCAGCCAAGGTGCGGGGAGAGGCAGCCTTTGGAGAAGCCCACGTGGAGAAGAACGTATCTGCCAACAACCAAGGGAGTGAGCTTGGAAGCTCATTCTGTAACAGGGCGTAGCCAAGGCGGGGCCCCAAACAGGGATTTGTAATAGGGCCCAGAACTCGGTGTCCAGGAAATATTAGGAAAAAATATATATAGGATGTCCTCACCCCTACAAGTGTGAGCTGGGGGATGGGACGCATGGAGCAGGGCCATTGAGAGTTGTTTTGAATAGCAACAGTTTTGCAGACAACCTCTAGAACAGTCATTTAACATATCTGTAACCTTTAACAGATTTCATAGATATGTTAAATAGCTGTGGCCTTGCTTTGAGCCACGGGGATGGGAGTGACTTCAACCCAGGAGGTAACTGGTAGGCAACTCCCCCTGGTTACAGAGCCTGCATGAGAGCTTGGAGCTCATTGGCTCCACACCACAGGGCCACACCTGCCCGGGCTTACTGTGGCAGCCCAGTGAAGCAGGAAAAATACAGGAATGTGGCCAGTTGTGGGAGGAGTAGGAAATGGTGCTGCAGAGAAAGATTGGCACTGGGATGTAAACCCAGGCGTGGCAGCCATGTGGTGTCTTTTCGGGACCACTTGGCTTGGGCAGAGAAGAACCACGGACTTCTATTTCTTTTTCTGAGATACGGTACCCCAGACTAGGCAGAGGAGGAAGGAAGGACTGTGTGTTTGTGGGTATTGTAAAGGACTTTGGGATCTCAATGAAGACATGAAGTCATTACTCTTAAGTTTGTATAACTCTTTAAATAAATGATCCCTTTCCTTTTCACCAATCTCTGGCATTGAGAGACGTCTTTCCCTGGCAGCAGGCAAGGAGAACCTAGTATGGGGTGGGGAACCTGGGAGCACAAGGGTGGGTCCATTCGGTAATAGTATATCATTCACTACCCACCCTGGGTCTGCTCTGTAACAATTCTTCAGCCATCAAGCCTCAGATAACCACAACTCCGACTGACAGCTTTATTGAGACCTCACGAGAAACACTGAGCCATTACCACCCAGCTAAGCTGCTCCTGGATTCCTGACTCACAGAAGCTGTGAGATAGTAAATATTTGCTATTTTAAAGATAATTTATTATACAGTAATAGATATTTGTTCCCATCGTTTTACCTTTCTTCTCATCACAGACTTTTGCTACACATTATTGCAGTGTCCCTTACCAGATGTAGAATATACTTCCCCACCCCATTCATGTTGCACTTGGCCATGCAACTTGCTTTGGCCGAGGAAATATGGGCAAACAGGACAATATGTACATTCCTAGCTACCTGGGCCTTAAGAGGTATTATATGCTCCTTCTCTCTTTTCTGGGAACTTCTATTCTCTTTCACAAAGAAGGGATGGTAGCTGGTGCCCTTCCAGCCTGAGCCCCATGTGGGGCACACACTGACAAAGCTACTCCAGCCAATTTTTAGCCAGGAGCCTGAGAATAAATGATTGCCTTTCAAGCCACTGAGTTCAGATTCTTGCACAGAATTAATGTGTCAATAAATGACTAAAGTTATCCCCTCAGACATGAGAAAAAGAAACATGAAGATTGGAAATGGTTGGTCAGAAGGGAAATTCTGCTCATGGCTGTGTTTGGGAGGGCCTTGAATACCAGGCTACGGAGTTTAGACTTTATTCTGTAGGGCGCCCATGATCGTTTATTTTAGAAAGAAAACTCTGGTGACAGTGCAGAGAATGGATTAAAGAGGGCAAGACTAGAGGCCAATGTCCACGTGGGACACTTGGCAAGAATCCATGTGCCAAGTGACAAAGGCCTGCATGAGGCAATGACCATGAAAGGAGAGGACAGATTTAACCTTGAGACTATTCTGAAACAGCTTGCCTGTTTACCAAGGGAGTGTGTGGGGAGAGAAAGTCTCCTACTGGAGATACATCCCTGAATCAAACCAGGAAGCCTGTTGATTGGAAGGACCGGGCTCATCTGATAATTTCCAGGCAAATTTCATTACTCACTTCTCCTGGATCTGTGAGGGAAATGCAAGCTAATCCATAGGAAGTTGGATAAATCTACTACCCAGATACCTGCTGGGATACAGTTGAGCCTAAAGTGGTATGCAAGGCTCACGAGCACATACTCCTTGCATAGATGTAGGAGATTTCCCTTCTTTTCATTGACCCACTCCCGCCATTTCCACCAAAGTCAGGGGAGTGTTGGTTAGCTGCAGGTCTGTTTGATAAACGAACTCTCAGATAAAGGTCAGGGGTTGCCCAAGGGAAATTTCGCTGGAGTAGAGCCAAAGGCTTCCTGAGAAACCATTTCAGTTCCCACCTGAAACACGGTGAGTTAAGATGGGTACTCTAAGTAGGGCAGTTTGGAAGACTTTCATTCTCACTCTGAAGTCACCAACTGTGCTAGTAAGACATAGAGCCCTCTGATACTTTCTACATGTTAACATGTTAGCTGAGAGGAGTCTTCTCCTGTTGCCGAAGCATGAGAGATGCCGTAGACTAGTGGTGATTGTCATTGTCATTACCACGGTGGGGCAAAGCTGTGCATGTTGCTCATAAGTAGGAGCACTCTAAACAAAGCCTAACACATACTGGTTAATATGAAATGATCACGGTATGAGACTGGCTTAGTCCACATCCGTGTGGCAGAGTCACAGACTTTGTATCCTTAGCTGTGAAAACAGAGTCAGGGAAGTTTTTCATGCATCAGGGATTTGCCAATGCGAGAGCCTTACAGCCATCCGAGAGGAGTACCGTGTCACTTTGGTGTCTTGCGATCTAGCCTCAGGCCAACTTGTGATGTACTAAAGGCCATTTCTTAGGCTCTATATGTTAGTTTTGTTATATAAAAAAAACTGGTTTCTATAGAAATTTCCTACCGGTCTGTTGAGAGAATTAATTGGCATTTGCAAAGAACTTATAAAGACCTTTGAAAACTGCACGGTAGCTAAAGGGTGCAGCTGTGGGCCTCTGGTAACTAAACTCGAAAGCCTGAGATCAAGGAACTTAGGAACGATATCTCTGGTGCGGTGTGAAGTGGCAGGTCTTGCAGCTGATGGTGAGATTTAGGGCATCGACCTCCAGGAGACGGATAGGACTTGAAGAGAAGTTTGAGTAAGCAAGAGGTTGAGTAGAGAGACCCATTCTGAAACCACAGCCACCTGCTACCTTCAGAGTCACAGCAAAGAGGGCTGTGCACTTATCGTCTCTGGAAACAGTGCCGTTAACTCAACCAGGGCCGCCAATGCCCGCGATGGCGAAGACCCACAAGTCATGCTCACGCCAGCCTCAGTGATAAGGAGCCGGGTGTGTGTTAGCACTAGATGTGGCTGTTCTGACAGCCACGCGTGACACTCCTACTCACAAACTGCAGTTAGACGCTGGGACTTGCTGGGATTTAAAAAAAAAAATTCTGCTGTGTTTCTTGTCTAGATCCAGAGGTGCTACCGGGGAGCGTGTCTCAATGTGAATGCAGGAGAGGTCTGAGGCTGCTCACTTGGAGGATGAAGAGTGAAGCCAACGAGGTGAAGCGACTGTCAAAAGTCACACAGCTAATCTGTGGCCAAGTTGGGGCTCAGCTCCAGTTCTTCTAATCCCTGGTTTCTGAATTATTTTTAACGTTTTATCACTTTGGTTCTTGACCCCGTGAGATTGATCATATCCTGCTCTCAGTCCCAGAAAGGAGCCGCTTGCCTCCTTCAGACAAAGAAGTAGATAAACCTGCTCCCAACCTCCATTATCCCTGCCGAGTCACTTCTTGAAGATCACCCTGACTCCAGGCAGAGGGGCTGCTTATGTACTTGGGCTTCTCGTCTACTGACCACACTGGACTTGGCCTTTCTCCTCCACACCGTTTCCCTTCCTCTCAACCTCCTCCACTAACAAAAACCCTTTCACACTTGCACTTTATGTTATGCTTCTCAAGGACTATTTGAGTTTTACCAGCACCTTTCAATATAAGAACCCAAGGGATGGTGAAAGGTGGAAAGGCGCTGCTCAGGGAATCCTGTGGGGGTGTTCAGTTAGGACAGGTTGATTTTCTTGTGCTAGTGAGTGTCACACCTTGCTGCTGGCCCCTTGCTTCTTGTGCACGCAGCTGAGCTTGGACCCCATTACTTCATCTTAAAGGAAAAGATGACTACAGTCTGGGGCATGTTTTGCTATAAATTAGTAGTGGGATATTAGGCGGAGAAGTAGAGAGAGCGATAGGCAACAATTAACAATGATGGCTAAAAGATAATAAAATGTAAAGAAAGTTAGAACATCATTTTAATTTCCTACCACCTACTTTGCAGATGCCTATTAGTTAAATGGGGCATGAAAACTTCTTTGCAGTGTAATTACACCTTGCTTTTATACATCATCCCAACGTAGAATAACTAACTGGACAACTTCTAATATTATCCTTTGTGACCTTGAACAAGTAAACTGTCTTTCCCTTATCCTTCGGTCTTACTGTGTGTAAACAGACCCACTACCAGTTAACACATGCAAAAATCAGGCCCTTTGAATTTAACCTCCCCTAAATTTTTAAAAATCAATTACCTCAGTTATCTGTTGCCACAGTAATGTTGCATAATGAACAACCACAAAATCTCAGGGGCATGCAAGGATGATTTTGTTGGCCATTAGGGTACCCACTGTGACTGTCAGGAGACAGACTTGAGCCAAAACTTCACTCATCACCCAATTGTCACAAAATCCTACTCTGACAAGTACAGTGATGCTTTAGATCTCCGGGAATTAGTGAATGTCCAATAATCCCTGAAAAGTCTTGTTATTTTTTTCTTGTCCAATGTATAGTCACCTTGATAATGGCCATAGGTGCCTTTGGGGACAGTTAGAAGGAAGATATACAATATAAATTTTTTTTTTATGTGTAGGGAACCTTTATTCAAGGCATTCTGGGTGTATAAACGAGCTGAAATCTGAGAATTGGTTTTATTTAGATTTCTTTTGATATGGGCTGGTAAAGTCATTTAATTCCTTTAGTTTTTACTGTATCTCCTTATCAGTCGCACTTTGTAGTTCACCTCTTGGGTCTGCTGGGACTTGAGTCTGGTTACAGGAGCAGTAAAGACAGGGGGACAATGTTCAAAGAAAGATCAGCAATTTCTTGCAAGGCAAAATATTTCAGGGGAGGTAATTACAGGTTCTTCGGGCAAAAGGAGCCTAACCTCCTCAGACAAGAGAGGAAGGGCTGCTTCTAGTTGGCAAAAGAGGTTCAGTAGAGTTAATGGTTCAAGTTGCCCAGTTATTGGAATTTGGCCATAAATCCCCATTCCAACACTCAGGTTCCCACTCTGCCAGTTGATACTCTGACTTCAACATGGGAAACTCTCTAAGGCAGGGAAGTCAGTTTGCGCTGTGATTTAGCCACCTGTAAGAGCAGACGCTGAGTGTGGTTTCGGAGACCATGGCTGTGGGACATAAAGGTTACCATGAGAGAGCCGTATATTTTAAGCCCCTGATGCAGATCTTGAGCTGGGAATTTAAAGCCCTGACTTCATCATATCCTTTCTCCAAGTCCTGCAGCACATTTACAAGCAACCAACCAAACCATTCCTGGTAAAAACTTTTGTATGAGCTGAGAGTCAGAGAAGCAGAAACCACTATGAGAAATTCTGTCTCAGTCAGTCATGATAAAGAATTTCCTATAGAAGTTTGATCATATGCAATTTTGGGAGTTTATGTACAATTGTTGTAGTTGTGTATATATGTTGTATACCTGTCATTTTATACGTTTTTATATTTAAACATATATATGTAAATATTGAATTCATAGAAAATA